>JALMQS010000099.1:15795911-15894859 GCA_024734495.1 Forficula auricularia
TTAGTGAGGGTTCAGCCGGTTAAATTTTTATTCTGCCGCTTCAACATCGTCATCAAGACAAGGATGCAGAAACGGTAAAAAAATGTTAATTGTAAGAACAAGTTTTCACTTTTCCAAGACACTCCATTAATTTTGGGGATTTAACAATTTTCATTGTCAACAAACATTTTAGCCATGTAAATTAAAACTTGTCAGAAAGTCTATTAATACAAAGGGGCGTGTAATAGATAGAAGCAAAAATATAAAAACAAGTTTCACTTCAAAAAATATCAGTGAAATTTTGTTCAGCTCAACTTAGTTTAATATAGGCCTACGTATAAATTTTTATTCACTATATTATGAAGAATTATAAATTTGTAGCTGGATAAGTCAGCACCAAAACAGAAAAGAGAATGAAATTAGTTAAAAAATGACAATTTATACTTAAGGTAGTTCTTTCCAGTGGCCTAGCCAGAAAATTTTGATGGGGGGGGGGTCAATCCACAAAGCAAAATATTTAGTGGGAATTATCCGGATACCAGGAGCGAACAAGAGTGTACTGTCCTTCCCTCAAATAAAGCCAGTATTATACCGAACCAATTGGAGCCTTAAATCAAGCGTTGACCATTGATTTTCTTAAAAATTTTAAAATTTATGTCCGGGCACCAGGAGCGAACAGAGGGAGTGTTTTTTCCTTCCGGCAATTTAATTTTCATCGACTTTTTGCGAACAAAAATTTTGTCAATCACATGAGTATGAGAAAAGAAAGAAATTAGTAAGAAATAGTAGAATCGATTTTCATTTTACGAATCATCGTTTCGTTTCATATGGTTTTTTAAACAATTTTTCCTACTCGAGTTTTCTAATTGATCAATGAATATATTTTTTTAATCTGTATAATTTGAGCTGGTAATGAAGCCAGTAATACAGCGAGCCAAGGTGAGCCATATTATCAGCGTTAACGATTAATTTTTCAAAAAAATTAAATTTGTATCCGGATACAAGGAGCGAACATGATAGTACTTTCCTTCCCGCCAATGAAGCCAGAATTGCAGCGAGCTAATTGGAGCCTTAAATCAAGCGTTGACCATTACTTTTCTTAAAATTTTTAAGCTTGTGACTGATTTTTTTCAAAAGAACTTTTAATTACAAAACTTAAAATCACATATTTATTTACAATTTGAAACACTCCCTTCCCAAGTCCATAATTACAACAATATCAAGACTACTGAATGAAATCGTTAGTGCAAGGCTGTATTGAATATTATGGTTGTGAATTTTGTTTTGTTGTAGCGATCATCTTCCGACAAGGCGGTTTCTTTTGACATGAAACAAAATAATTCTATCTAATAAGTTCTTTGATTAGGACTTTAAATTCTTAGAAATGTAAAGTTAATTTTTGATGAAATATAGTCTATAACGAAGTCTGATTTTTAAAAACACACAATTTAATTAGTTAGTTTTGTCTAAATCGCTAAATATTTTATTAATTAATGTTATGCAAGAAGAAGGTGCATTACTTATATATCGGTATAATTTCTTGCATTAATTAAAGATATTCAGGGGTTGGATTACAGACGAATAAAAAGCATGTCTAGACTTAAAAATTACAAAAAATATTTGCCAAATTTTAACTAATTAAATAAATAATTTAATGTTTAAGAAAAAAATTTAAATATTTCTCCATTTGGATTGTCCATAAGAATCAATAAAATAAAGTTGATCGACTAAATGGGCCGCTTTGCAACGAGGCCATATAAATATCAATTTTAAAAGATAAAAATTAATCAAGCTATTAATTTGATAAAGATCAGAGAGCCGATTTCTTTTAATATAGGAAATAAATTAAAAAATCTTTTCATCTTATCCAATTTTAATGAAAATTCATTAGTCCATTCAAATTTGAAAATCGTTCTGTTTTTGTTTTTCTAATTAATTTATTTGTATTCAATTTCTTTTTTGTTTTAAATATGTCTATATATTAAAAGAATAAATACTTAGCCCGAAAAACTTGATTTGCTTTCTAAATGTAAAATGCAAGATAAATGTTGGTGGAATTTAAAAATATTCGTCGGAGCAGAGAGAACATCTTTATTAGTTCGTTAGTAAATGTAAATCAGTTGGAAATTAATTTGTAATTGAAATCCTCTCATGTAATAAAATTTATAATATACTTTTATAAAGATAAAATTAAATCGGAAATTCATTTTACATCTCATTTAGATAAATAAATCACATAGTTGTTTGGAAAAAAAGAAACAAAAAAAGTGGCGTTTTATAGAAAGGAGCTCGTTTGCTTTCCATAATGGATTAGGTTAGTTTATAAATACAAATTAAAATTTATAGAAATGAAAGTAAAAACCAACATAAGATTATAGGTGAAGTGGGCTGAGATAAAGTTTAAGGTGAGGTATCATTTTGCCAGAAGAAATCCAAGTAAACTTAAAATTCCTAAAAATCAAAGATGAAAATAACTATAGAGCTCTCGTTATTTAAATACAAAAATAATTCAATGTGTAATTTTTAAGGCAGGATCATTAGCATTTAATTATTTAATGATTATACATGTGAATAAATATAAGTGATATCAATAGAATTTGATAAAGAGGCAGCCCCAGGATAATTAAAAGTGGAATTTACAAATAAAATAATTTATTGGAATGTCATTTTCAAACTTATAAAAACCGACTTTTTAATGAATCTTCTCTCCTTCTTCAGAGAAGGAAGTTTGTAATCACAACCTTCTTAACAAAATAATTTTTTTCGTATCAATAGAAAGTAATAATACCAAGTAATAATACCAAAACACTCAATGTTAAAGGAAGGGTGCCCAACCCCTAGCTTCATGATTCCCCCCCCCCCCACAGTTTCATGAAAAGTATTCCCCCCATTTTATTTAGCTTTTTATTACTTTTTTGTTGAAGTTATAAGACTTGACCGCTTTCATTTTTTAGCATATACCTACCTAATGATAAAATGCAACAATTTAATTTTCCACCCCCCCTCCCTATGAGCACCCCTGTTAAACAAGATGATGTAAATTCCTCTTTTTCAATATCCTGGTCTGCTTCCATCAAATTCCATCGACATTTACCAGGTTTGCCACCTGTACTATATTATATAGTATTTTACTATATTTTAGCAAATTGTACTATATATTATAGAAAAATAATATAGTACGAAATGTACTATATTTTCATCGCTAATTCATTTGTCACTTCTTTGGATACGATAGAAATAGAAAAATTAAGAAGAAAAATCTTTCAAGCTTTCAAGTGAGATTCATAAGAATTTATTATTATTTCTTGAAAAATTTTTAATATATTTAACTAAATGGTTTGATTTCAACTAAACTAATTGGCTTAACCAATGCCAATTTTTGAATTTAAGCATGAAAATTGAATTTAGCTAATCAACTCGACAGCTTATTGAATTCTTTCTTTGAATTTAAATTAAACATTAATGTCAAAAATTTGTATTCGGAAATAATTACGTTAAATGAGATTATTTCGAAAGTAAATAAAGATCAGGTATTTTAATCTAAAAATACTGCTGAAAAATGGCAAATGCTTTTCAAAAGGACAGATACATACTATATATAATAGCCTTGATTAATTTTCAGCAATGCTCGGAGAATGCTGCCGACAGGGAGCGCTGATTCCGTCTGTATATTTGCGGCAAATTTGAAATACAATTGTAATTTGAACTCGAATTTCGAAATGAAAGACTCCAATTGATTTTAAATTAAGAAATACTATATATAATAGCCTAGATTAATTTGCAACAACGCTCAGAAAATGCTGCCGACAGGGGGCGCTGATGACGTCGGTATATTTGCGGAAAATTTGAAATATAATTGTAATTTGAACTCGAATTTCGAAATGAAAGACTCCAATTGATTTTAAATTAAGAAACATTAAATATATTGATAATTATTCCCCCCCCCCCTCACCTCTCAAAAATTAAATATTCAATTCGCTTTTCTTTGCGCACAGAAAAATAAATTAATCACATCCTATTTGATTTATATTTTATATATTATTTGTTTAATTTTTAATAATTTGCCACTTTTTTATAATTTTTTAAAAATCTAAATTTTGTCATTCTAATTTTTTGATTTTTACAAAATTGAACGACTTAAGACACGCATGCCCGAGTTTCTCATGGCAATACTGGAGCAGCCTGTCATACGAACAACACCTGATCTCTTTTAAATATTTGGAGCCTTATATCGATTATCGATCCCAAATTTAAAAAAAAAATGATATAATATAATTCTCCTCCTCACACGATCCCACTTATTTAAATAAATCTATTTCCACACAAAAAATATCTCAATGCTGTAAATTATAGAAAAAAAAATACTTCCTGATTCATATCTAGAGCCTCATTTCTGTAGCTGTGTCAGGATGAAAATGAGGCGAAACTTTTGAGAGACTATGTATTTTCGGGAGTTTACAGGTTTACATTTGAAGTGTGGTTTTTTAAGAGGAATAAAATTTTTGGACCGAGACGCCGCCCGCCAGGGCACTCAGCCCGGAGGGCCGAGCTTCGAGGGAGTACTGAAGGCACGCACGAAAAACCCGTGTTTAAATAGTACATTTAAAATTATTGGCTTTTTTTCTCTCCATTCCTCCAGCTTCTGATTTTACAGAAAGAATTTTTTCCGTTATGAATGTGAAATGGCTAGAAGAAAGAAATAAATCATCTATTAATTTAATTAAAAATGAATTGTTAATTTATTTTAATATGGATCTGAATTGTTCGGATTCCTATGATTATTTTAAAAATAACAGAACTTTTTTAGCCAAAGCAAAAAGTAATAATAAATACGCATGGAAAATTAAATAATGAAATAAATAAAATAAAAAATGAAAAATAAATGTGTACTATTTTGTTTCCTTAAATTTCTGAAAAGTACTATATTTTTACAACTTAAAATAAATATATATATTTTTTCTTCAAAAAAAGGTGGCAACCCTATTTACCACTCCTTCTAAGAAAATAGTCTAGAATTCTTCAACTATTTCGAATAAATTTAAGGAATGGTCATTTGTAAGAGAAAATGTTCTATGAACAAATCAAATAGGTACCTACTTCATTTTTTATATTCAGGTTTGTAAAAAACTGACCTGAAAATGATATTTTCACAAATATGGTATCTTTATAAACACCAAAAACACACTTATGATTTTTAATTAATTTTTAATTTGCACACCGCGTTTTCGATTCGTTGAACCAGAACCTTGGCCTCCGACTTTGAATTTCTTTACTCGAACACGAACCCGCTGGATAATCGCCGTCAAAGCCGGATCCGGGTCTTATATTTAATTAAATTAATTTTTTTACGAAAAACAAGTGATAGATATAAATTAATAATTAATTATAGTTCTTTGGCAAATTCGATTAATATGTTCAAAAAAATTATCGAAATTCATCAAACTTTACTAGAGTTAAACTGTAGGTACATAATTACTTTATTTATTTGAGATTTTATGTTTAAACATGTGCGATCTAGGTGGTAATAGTCAAAACTTAAACAATTCAATCAGAAAGCATCTGCAATTTATCTAATCGATTTCAAGAAAATTATACATCTCGAATGAAATTTTGAATCAAAACTATACTGCTCATAATTTATATTAAAGTTCACATTGCGGATAGTAGCAGAGCTGAGATTACTAAAGAAAATCATGAGAAATTATCATTCACAAAATTCGATTAATTATGAATGATTTTTTAATTATAGGTATGTCAGAAGGGTTGTATTCACTCCTTGGTGAATTTAACAATTTATTTAGTCAATGTTACTTGAATATATGAAGGAATATATTTAAGATTCTAAAGAGGAATATAAAGAGAGTATACTAGATGAAAGAGGAGGTATCAGCCAAAGATGGAATCACTGGGTTCAATAAAACACCTTTAATAAGAAGTTTCGGCCTGAATTTTATTTGGCCATCTTCAGTCAATTAGGAGTTATACACAAAATGCGGTACACATATGTGATCGAACCAAGCCTTGTCAAAAATAAGTTTTTTTTTAGCTTCATGTGAATTTATAATGTGCCTGAACCCAGTGATTCTATCTTTGGCTGATACCTCCTCCTTCATCAAGTACAGTTTCATCACAGCCACACGAACTCTAACAATATAAAGAGAGTAGTTATAAAACAAAAGAAAGATTCAATGTACCTATATGAAAAAGAAAATATGAAGTGCAATGACGGTTTTTAAGAAACCTTAGTACTGTATACAGAATTAAATGCTCTCAATTTCTTTAATGGAACGAAATGAAATACTTATTTTAAGTCTTATAAAAATTCGAAAATATTTTGGTCGTAAAGTTAGAGCAAACCTGATAAGAATAATACAACAATTTTATATGTCAATAAGAGAGAATTGTATCCTATATTGGATCAACACTTCGTTTAATTTTTAAAGTTCCTTAATTATTTGTAACCTTAAATTAAAAATTAAGATAAAAAGTCTCTAAAATACTTCGTCTAAGAACACAAGGTAAAGAATTGATACAAAAATGATATCTCAAATACCGTATATAGGTATTATTATTATCCGATTTATTGCACTTTCTCAGCTTGCGCTGGAAACTTTTCACCTATTCCTTCTAGATCTTTATTGGGAATAGGCTCGGTCGATGTGGAAAGAGAATTCACTCTGGCCCACATGATCCTCCGGATAATCTTCAATTATTGAGAAACTTGCGCACGATGGAACAGATTTGTAATAAAGTTGCCTTCTGTGTTTGCTTTAAGATGGTGTTTGGCAGGCCAAGTTTCTCAATGTTCTTATTAAAGGTGTAAGAGACAACCCCCTCAACGGATATCACTAATGGATAGATGGAGACCCAATCCAGTTTCCAAATTTCTTTAATTTGCCAGGCAAGTTCCTCATATTTGTTCCTTTTCTCAGACTCTGTTTTTTTGATGTTGTGAGTTAGAGGAACAGCGATATCAATGACATATGAAGTATTATTATTATTATAACAAAAATTATTTTTAATATGTTATTAATTTTAAGATACAATTAGTTTTTTTAAGAAACATTAGAAATTTCGGAAATCAATTTTAATCAGGAGAGGGAGAATTAAATCACACAGAGATGAAGGCCTGAAGGGTGGTCATTACCAATCAAGGATTTTTTAAACAACTAATTGGTACCTTGAAATTAAAATATGTTACCAAACATAAACTAAATATTAAATCACATGTTTGGAAAACTTTTTGCAGCAGAGAAATTAAAAAAAAATGCAAGCTTCTTTCTGATCTAATGCTCGAAAGAGAGGAATTTTAGCAATAAGTATTATTTGGAAATTTAATATATTAGAAATCTTTTGAGCAATCTTCGATTTATTTATTATCTTAAGAGACATTTTTGGGGGCTTTGAATAAAAAAAATAAAAAAAGTTATTTTTCGCAGACATGTACCTGGATATCAGTGGCTTTAGAACTTAGGGTTCAAAAACGCAGAAAATATTTTTTCATTGATTTTATTCTGATTTTAAGGCCATGTCATTATAGAGGTAGGGAGGTATAAAAAAAGATCGTACCTAATCTTGAAGCAGTTTTCACTTTTCTTCTATTTATTTATGTCTGTACAATGATGAATTAATGGGGGATTGATGGATGGATGGAATTGAAATAATTATCGGAAAAGAGGTTTTTTTATTTAATTAGTTTTTTCCTCTTATTAAAAACAAGGACTAAAAGATGATCAAGGCCAGTCGATGGTGGAGAAGTAATCTCCGGGGTCGAAGCTCAAAAACAATGTATGCATAAATTCATGAAAAATAATTGGTTTAATAAAATTTATATAAAAAAAAAAAATTATGAATTAATACACTCTTTCAAGTAATATTGAGTAACCTGATTTTATTTGAATTTAATTATAGATAACTTTAAAAGTACTTGAAATAAATAGTAGATGAATTTAAAGTTTTTCATATTATATTTTAAGAAAACGAAATCTAGAATCATAAATTAATAAAAGTTGTTATGGTCGTTTTTCTCGTAAGTGTGTGGGTAAGTGGGCAATTAATAAACATTTATAGATTGCGCTTATATATCTAGACTTCTTAATGAAGCTCATTACATACACATTAAAAAGATATCAATAGGATTACAAATTAAGATTCTAAAAAAACATTTAATATATACCTAATAGTATATTTTTATCCTCTGGGGTAATGGAGTTTATAATATAGTAGCAAAATTTGGGCAAAAAAATAAAACACCAGGGCCGATTAATGCGCCTGAAGCTGCTCACCCACTAGCATGAGCCACGCGTAGATCCCGTTTTTAATATTTAAGTACCTATAATTAATATTTTTTTCTATTTTTCGCTCGTGTCCTAATTAATTAGGTTAAAGTTGAGACAGGAAAAAACACAAATCTTTACTAATTTCATAATTATTATGACCTTGTTGGTAAAAGTTTTAACTTAAAAATGTTTTTTATTATTCAAAGTCGGATTTGGAACAGGTGGATGGCAAGAGGAAAAAAAATAAAAGAAAAATATTGGTTTAAAATATTAAAATATCAGATGTTATGTAACACCAATAACAGCAGTTAATTTGTGTAAATTTGTATTTTTGAAAAAATTCATTTTGTTTCAAATAAAGTATCTTTGATATGAGAAAGTTCAGGTTGCCGATAGAAAGAGAGAATCTCAAGAGAGTGTGATCTATTAGATCCAAGATGAAATGGTTCATTTTTAATTATATGTCAGAAGGATTGTTTTTTACCTCTTCATGAATCCAACCCGAGTATCAAAAACGAGGACAAAAAACAACCCTTCTCTCATAAAATTAAAAATGATCTATTTCATCTCGGATCTAATAAATGATACTCTCTTGTGATTTTTTTAGAAAGTGTCTTTTCTTCACTAGTATAAAGGTAATTATTATACGAAAAGCTCGTACAAAATACTTGACACTTGTAGAAATCTATATATATAAAATTAAGGTTTTGTCTGTACATTGCTCCAAATCACCCCAAATTTTGGTTGCACGCGTTTCAAGCAAAGTTATGAACGAAAACACCCTCAACAAAATTCCTGTCTGTCTGTATGTCTGTATGTTTCCGTCGTTTCCGAAAAGTTGCTCACGATTCACATTTAAACGGCTGAAGGGATTATTATGAAATTTCATATTTACATCAGGTGTCTTCTAACTTACGTTTTAGCTATATAAAGTTTTGATATTTTTACCCCAGAAGGGGGTTTGGGGGGGGGGGGGGGCGAACGAATGAAAATTATCAAATAACTCCTAAACTATTAACTCTACGGCAAATTTTATTATGAGCAAAGTTGTAGGGGGTGTGATTTCTGACAACTTTTGTTTAAAAAAATGTGGTATGAGGGTGGGGTTTGGTTTGGGGGTCCAGGGGGCGTGCCCCTGCTTAGCAAGAGGACCTCCGAAGGCGGGCCTTGCAGCTAGTACATATATAAATTAGAGAGATAAAAATGAAAAAAAAATGTGTGAGCCTCATCCACATAAGCTCACGTGGGATGTGAATCTTCTCTAGCCGTAGATGTTATTTGTATATAACGGCCAAAATATGTATCTCCTTTAAAAAATCACACTCAAGCGACATACCTACGATATATTTTTAGGCTTAATATAGGTATATTTTAAGCAACAAAATTTTAATATCTGCTTGGTCCAGTGATTAAAATGCAATTATAATAAAAAATGAACAATTTATATTTAAGTTTATTAATAATTACTAGGGCAGCTCTAGTATACCGAGTCTTGAAAAAGTTTTCGCTTTTTTATTATCTAATGTGCGAGTGAACGATTCTTTTATTAGAATCTGATCTACGAAAATGACTACAAAGAGCGCGGATACAATCATTTCGCTTTAGAGCTTAGATGAATTGCAAGGACGCCAAACAAGTATAAACCTGTTTCTGACTATAAGAGATTAATTTCTTAATTTCTATTATCCCAGGAATGGTCTTTTGCACTCGGACCAAAACAATAATCGTTATAGAGAGAGAGAATATTCAATTTCACTTACGCCCTTACCATACAATATACTATGCTTAGAAATTTCTTTATAAACAAAACGACTTGATGAGTAAGCAGAATATTGAATTAACTGAAAAAAATAATCACATATTAAATAAACTGATGTGGCCATCCACATGACTTTACCATATACCTGGCCCCTCTCATATATTTAATATTTAATAAAATGATTTTTAATTATTTACGAAATAATCCCCCCGCCCCCTCTTAATTTTAGTCCATTATTTATTAATGGGCCGTGATCATATTTTACAGAAACTGGTGGGGATGGACATAAAAGTTTACTCGCAAAGTGTCGGAATGCGGTGTGACTTGACCGGGTATTTTCAATTTCACTAAGTATGGGACTTAGAGAATATTAAAATTCTATTTGAAAATTGAAAAGTTTTTGTTTTGCCGAGAGTAGCAGAGTTGTTGATTCACAAAGAGAAACAAAGAGGTTGTCCTCTGCTTGATGCAAATAAACATACACACATATATATCGAGATGATATATCTGTATATATATTATTTATTTGTTTGAGAATATAGTTTGAAGACTTGGTCTTCATCATCAGTCTTTATAAATCTGTTAATTATAAATGTTTTTCATGGAGTCAATATCGTATGGATATTGAAAATTTGGTGTTCCTTCTTCACTGGTGGTCAGCTTAGAAGAATAATTAAAAAAAGACTGATGATGAAGACCAAGTCTTCGAAACTATAGTCTCAAACAAATAAATAATATATATACAGATATATCATCTCGATATATATGTGTGTATGTTTATTTGCATCAAGCAGAGAACAACCTCTTTTGTTTCTCTTTGTTAAAATTCTATCTCTATAAAACTTTTCACAATAAGAGAATACAGACAGAAAGAATGACAGAAGAACCTGTCGAAACTAAAAAGTTTCTAGTAAGTAGGGAAGCCCAAAAAAGCTCTATTCTATATCTATTGGATTAAATTTTGTCTCTAAATTAAATTAGAAACTTAGTTTTGTTTTTTCATTCTCACCAATTCGTGCCAAAATGCTTCCCTCACTCTTGGGCAGTCTGGCGTGCTTACTCGCCTACTTGAATTCTGGTTGCACGCCCTACAGGCGTTTTCATAGACCGGAGAGGGATGCAAAATATAAGTTAATTAACTAATGTGGCCATCCACTTTACCATACACCTGGCCTATCTCTTATATTTAATATTAAATTAAAATACTTTATAATTATTTACAAACGAACTCCCCTCCCCTCTTAATTTTGGCCCTATTAGCAATTAAAAATAACTCCTTTTAATTATGGGACTATTTTATTAGAAATATCAGCTTTCTTCGATTTTTGTTTGAAAATATTTTGCCCCCTCCATCCTCTTTTTGGGATTAACAATTTCACATAGTGAGTCATTTTCACATGGTCGTAAAGAGTGCATATGTAAAATGTCGTACAAATCGATCAAAGTATCTAAGACTGATATTTTTTGAACCCCACACACCCTTAACTTTTTTTCGATTTCCACCAAAATCTAATCAGATTTTAATCTCAATATAAAAAATATACATCTGAAATTTCGTGTTGATATTCACCCTAGTGTTTGAGCTAGACTGTAGACAAAATTTAGTAACGTAGTAACAGATATTTTGACAAAATTATTAATTCTCGTAAAATATAATTTTGTCGATGCTCAGTATGTATATATTTTTAAGAGTTATATATAAGTGGCTCGGTGGTCTGATGGTTAAAATGCTTTCCTTAAAATTGGTAGGTTGAAGTTCAAATACAGCTGTTTTAAAAATTACTTGTTGGCGTTCTTCAAATCTTTCTAGGCTATTCTTATTTCCCATTTATTGAGTCCCCCTTTATTGTAACAAAAATTTCAAACAGAAATGTCGCTAAAGAAGTTTCACTTAAAAATTTTTCAAGACTCGGTACGGCTTCCGCAAATTTTATTGGCAATTTTTTGGTCAGCAAACGTTTGGAGCTAGAAAGCTGAAACTTGGTACAAATGTAAAGATTATTAATATAAACTTTTGTCTTAAATTTCATTTCATTGACTAAATTGGCTACATATAATATATAAAATTTCGATTTTTTATGATTTTTTACACTTTTCAATCGACAAGCTAAAAATCTCAATCTTTAATTTGTATTTCGTTTTCAAAATACAAACGTTTTGACGGTTAAAAAAGTTTTTTACAACCTTCAATTTCTCAGTTATCTTGGATATTGGGATTCCAGACACACAGAAGGCAAATATTCCGACAGACAGACAGAGAAAATGTATGAAAAATATATTTTTTCCAGGTTTCAGACATTTGAAAATTTTTGGAGTGAATTCATTACCCCGGCATAAGAATTATTAGATTGATCTATTTAAGAGCTCTTCGCAAAATTATTCGCGATATGCAAGGATTTATTATTATTGATAAGCGTTAAGCCTTCTGCATGTAACACTTCCTTGCATCCTTAACATTAAAAAAAAAATCACCATGGGCGGTCTAATCTCAAAAAATCTTCCAGATTATGAAAACTTTTAATTAAATTGATTGGTTTAAAATTGATTATACTATTTAAACTCAAATGTCTGCGTTTAATAACACTGTTTTGTTTTTTGTGAAGGTTGTTTAAACTCATTTATCCGTAATAAATTTTTACGGGTTTTAAAAATATACTTTTTTTTTTAATGGCCTTCGGATACTTGACCATTTTGGTTAGAACCAATGTAGATACATGTCTAGGCCTTTGTATGATTGTGTAAATAGAGATATGAGACAAATTATGGTGGTTTAACAAAAATAAAAAAACAAAGATGGATTAAAGTGAAATTGAGAGCCATTTAAAAGAAGGAGGAGCCAACGAATGCAAAATTTAAATACCTATAGTACTGATCAGGGCCGGATTTAAAAGTATACCGGCTATAGGGTAAAGTCCATTTGCCGCCCCTTCTATAGTTCATATTTGATTAATACAATTTTGTAAGGCTGGACCCTTTATATCACTTGAACTTTTTTGAAGGGGTTAATACATTTAATTTTTAGGAGGGATATTAAAATAAATATTATATTCGAGCTCTCTATATAAAATACTTTAGAATAAATTAAAATTTCTTGAAAATTAAAAATTTATTTTCTTAAAAAATTCGGAAAATGATAGGTAAGGGGGGACCCTTTGTATCACTTGACCATTTTTGAAGGGGTTAATAAATTTAATTTTTAGTAGGGATATTAAAATAAATATTATATTCGAGATTTGTATATAAAAATACTATTAGAATAAAATAAAATTTCTTGAAAATTAAAACTTTATTTGCTTAAAAAAATCGGAAAATGATAGGTAAGGGGTTTTCTATTTTAATGCTTCTGCTAAGGAAGAAGAAAATTTTAAACACTGCTATAGAGAGAGGAAGGAAACATTTAGTTTGGTTCCTTCATTGACCCTTTGAAACCCTGAAGAAGGAGCGAAGAATTAGTGATGAGCAGAATTGGTCTTGGTCTTGTTCTTGCTTTGTTCATCACTAATATTAATACTAAAAAACAAAATAATAATAATATTTTTCTTAAAAGTGATCAAGACTTTCTAATCACCCTATAGAAAATTTTACAAACACACCCTCTGCCTATATTAATTAGTGATGAGCAGAATTGGTCTTGGTCTTGCTTTGCTCATCACTAATATTAATACTCAAAATCAAAATAATAATAATATTTTTCTTAAAAATGATCAGGACTTTCTAAACACCCTATAGAAGACTTTACAAAAACACCCTCTGCCTATATTAATTAATGATGAGCAGAATTGGTCTTGGTCTTGCAGTCTTGTTCTTGCTTTGCTCATCACTAATATTAATACTCAAAATCAAAATAATAATAATATTTTTCTTAAAAGTGATCAGGACTTTCTAAACACCCTATAGAATATTTTACAAAAACACCCTCTGCCCATATTAATTAGTGATGAGCAGAATTGGTCTTGGTCTTGCAGTCTTGGTCTTGCTTTGCTCATCACTAATATTAATACTCAAAATCAAAATAATAATAATATTTTTCTTAAAAGTGATCAGGACTTTCTAAACACCCTATAGAAGACTTTACAAAAACACCCTCTGCCTATATTAATTAATGATGAGCAGAATTGGTCTTAGTCTTGCTTTGCTCATCACTACGAAGAATCCTCCGAAACGTCGGTTTGAAAGGAAAAGAGGAAAGAAGGAATAAATAAATTACACCTTATTTGGCTATGTGATAATTTTTTCTTTCTTCACTGCGCCTGTGGGCTGCCTTCCATTACTTTCAGTTAAAATTTCTTCCAGTCCATCTCTCTCCAGAGAAAATTTCGTCCAAATTAATCGAAATTTTCTTAAACCTTAGTGGAAAAAATAATAATTTTGTGAAGACGAATATTTTTTATTTAAGAAACTTGTGGATTTGACGGTCAAATATTTTTAGTACTCGTTTTTTAAATAAATAAGTATTCATTTAAGTCCACTGGCCTATATCCCCGTTCTCGTTCTAAAAAAATAATAGATATGACATGGAAGAGGATATTTTGCCTTTGGCTCTGCGCTAGGAATTTTGAATTTGAGTCACTGCCATGGAAATCAGCAATGCTACACTCACGACTAACCTATAATTTGAGGTTTTTTATAAAGAAATCCGGTTAGTGTTAACAACTAAATAAACATCAAATCTAAAATCGTGAACAGAAAAAAATTCATTTTTATAAGGAAATAACAATTCCAATATATCAACTTCTAAATGGGCTTAACTTTGTATTTACTATTCGAAAATCATTACTTGGTTCTTTCATCTTTTAATTGAAATTCCCTCTCATATTTGCCTTAAACGAAACATAAAAATCTATGAATATTTTAACCATCCAGTTACCTCATATATCTTTTGTCTACGCTCCCTCCACTCGATTGAAAGGGGTTCCTTTAATTTTCAACCAAATGGTAGTACATTAATTCTCTACCTCCCTTTGATTAATCTTTTTTATGATAATTATTCAAGAAAGTGCAGCCTTTATAGACTGAGATTGTGAAGAGACGGAGAAAAGGAAAATATTTTAAGGGTTGATAGGAGTTGAAGGTACCAGTGAATGCTGATTTTGAACTACTGAAGGTTGTAGTTCGCGTTAAAGACGGCTCAAGGAAGCGAGTTCCAGTTTATAGAGATCATAGGGATAAATGATTTAGTGAAAGCATTGGTTCGATTTTTATACAATTTGAGATTAGGGGGATGAGTGATTTAATTCCTAGAAATCAATTTTCACTTCTATATGAAATAATATAAATCTTGTTATCATAGAAAAATTCAAATGTTGAGATTTTATAGATCTTTACATTTCAGAGTACCTACCTGGCATTTGATGGTTAAATATTTTTATGTAAAAGAGAAGGTGGTGATTTGGCCTACAAAAAAGTTTTTTTTTTATAAACAGAGTAAAAATAATTATTTTCTAATCTTAAATTATAGTTCTGGGTTTATTCAAATGTTTTATCAAAATGGGGCGGTCTTTCGGTGGACTCTAATAACCATCCCCTTGTTAAATAAAAGTCGCATGATGAGTGAAGGCTCTTGGTTCGATTGATTCTTAGTTATTTTAGAAGCTACATTGGTTTGACAGACAATGTAGCGACACTAATATGGTCCCTTTTTACTTTTTAAACGAAAACCTAAAAATGATCAATTATCCGTATTTTATAATGGGAATACGTCCCTTGGCTGGGACCCTCTTTTTAATTCTAAAAAATTGAATAAAAAAATAACACATTTACAAACGTAAATATGAATTATGAAGAATTTGATTAGCGTAAAGCAAATACGTATTGAAGCTGTCAACGTGAATAAATCGTCGGATTGGATTATTTAAACGAAAGAAGGTACGTCGATTCATTCATTCATTCATTAATCTCGGCTGTTTACCGAAATAAATTATGGATTATCGAAATTCATAATATAATTTATTTTATAAATCCGGATTAAAAACAACTTGTTACTCATTTAAAAATATTTTTTTAACATAATTATTAAATTTATTTTGAAATCGAGAGGATTAAAAAAACATTTCATCATCATCATCATCATCACCCTCAAACGAATATGGTTAAGATTCATAATTCAGATATACTGACATGAATAAGAAGTACGATTAGAAGAGATTAATGATTAGATACAAAAGTAAATTCAGGCGGCTTCTGAATGTAACAAAATTAATTGAGCCGATGACGGGAAGAATCAAAACAACTCACAACAGGAGCAAATACAAGTCGATATTTTCTATTGCCTGTTTTTGTTTTATCCTTAGATTTCATTAATAAATTGTTTGGATTTGGTGTGTTCATCTTGGTTTCAATTTCGGCGGAGATTACTTTAACTTTAGAGTCAAAATATTTCCTAGATTGCGGATTTCTTGCTTTATACTTTGGGTAGTTAATCACATCTGAGGATTAGTTGATTCAGCAGCTCTAAGAGAGAACATTTTTATAAAATTAAGGGCAATCACTAAAAATACAACTTTGTTTATAGTGAATAGAGGAAATTGTCAAATTCTTATTAATTACTTAGCTTTTATTAATTCAGGCATTTGTACCAATATTATTAGCTGACAAGGGATCAAGATTCATAAAACAATTTTATATTTAAAATTAAATGATTTCAAAGTATGTAATAATTCAAATTTTTCAAATCATTCGTCACGGGAAACCAAATGGTACCCCAAAATTAATTCACTCGAAAATTTTCAATTTTTACGTTCAGAAAACATTTTTATTAGGTTTATGATAATAAGCTTTGTGAGAAGAATCTAGAATAAAAATTTAAAGAAAAATCACAAGTTTCAAAAAATATAAAGTTTTCAAAAAATGGAATTTAGAAAATTTTTTATCTCTTTTTTTCAATTTGACCGTTAAAAAAAATAATTATGGAATCTTGAATTTAGAGATTTCGTATAAAAAAATTTGAAATATACTTAGTAAATATATTTTCTAATTAAGACTTATTTGAATTTCGCGTTAGCTTCCAATCTAAAACAAATTCAGCGTTGAATTGGGTTTCATGAAGGCGTGCGTTTCGAGGGATTGAATGGATTGTGAGCCTTTTGATTAGCTGTTAGCAAAAAGACGCCGAGAGCAAGAGATAACAAAGTTCCCGGGATTCCCTTCTCTCTACCTTTATTCTACCTAACAAGTATTGACGACTTGGCGGAAACAAAGAGCAAGCAATCCGGGAAAGTTTGCTGATAAGGAGACACGCTGATAACGGCAATTAGCCTCCAGTCTTAAGTCCTAGTTGCTGATAAAAGTCTTTGCAGGGCTTAGCAGCCTCCCAAGTCGGCAAAGAGAGAGATGTCGAATCCCATCCTGTTTATGAACATTCATTAACTCCCCCTCTATTTCGGTCTCTTTCCCACTAACATCTCATCTAGTGATCCAACTCTAAACATCAAAACGAATAATTACTATTATTATTAGTAAATGGATCTATCTGGGTTATGGGTTTTTAGCTATTAAAATAGATGAGAAAATAATTTTCGATAATAACTACTAATAGTTTTTAAATTGATGTTTGGTTAGTTAACCTTAGTGAAGTTCTCATGATAACATAGGCTATGTGCAGAGTCAAGTCTATACTATGGGCAAACTGGGCATTTTCTCAAGGCGGCAAATTTTCACAAAATTTCATTTACCATATTATAATGGGGATTAGGGGCGACAAATACATTTCTCGCCCCGGCGGCTTAAACTCTATGATCTCTATGCAAAAAAATTTAAACAAACGTGATAATACAAATAGAAAAAATTTTGCATACTTGATATACGCTCTCGGGAAAATTTGCTGATTTGGCGATTTTTGGCCAGTGAACGTTTGGAGCTAGAAAGCTAAAACTTGACACAAACTTGTAGTAATAATACAATTTTCGTGTCAAACTTTAACTCCTTATCAACAACCATTTAACCCATAAATATTGGTTATTTTCTGACTTTCTGCGTTTTTCATCCCGATGTTAGAAAAAACCAAAATCTAATCAGTTCGATTTTTTTAGAATTTTTTATAACTATGGTATTTTGGCACTTTCGCTACTTGTGCTATCTTAAGTTTCCGATTATAAACAGGCAGTTACAATAGCTACATAGACAACAAGAAAAAATATTCAAGAAAATGATTATCCTCTAAATTTCTGACATTTTTAAACATAAAAAATTAACACCCGCACTGAATAGAATTTCCAAATTAATCAGTAATTGAAGGGGACAATAAAACAATGTGTCTTCTGCTGGAATTATAAATTTTTAATTAAATTAATTCCTGTGAATCAATTTTAATAGACTTATAAAGAGAGCAAAGCTCTCGAAACTATAGTCTCGTTATAAATAAATTAAAAATTTATAATTCCAGCAGAAGACACACTCTTTTATTGTCTCCTTCAATATATAAAAATTCTGCTACTCTCGACAAAAAGAAACTTTCAATTTAATCAACAATTGAATTAAAAATATTGAATAGGTATCTCTTGGTTGAAAAATGATTAAAAATAAAAAAAATTATAGCCGAAATCACTAGGAAGCATGAAGTCAGAGGCTGGCTTAGGCATAATTCTTTCATTTGAAAATATGCAGGAGTTCAAATTTTTAACCCCCTCCCCCCACCTAATTGTTGGTCCAATTTCAACCAAAATCTAATCAGCTCTTAATCTCAATAAATAATATCTAAATATAAAATTTCGTTTTGATATCTAAGGAGCTAGACAGTCTACAAAATTTGGCACACACTCACACTACTAACAGACTTGACAAAATCATTAATATCCACTAAAATATAAATTTTTTACGTTTACTAAACAAGGTTTTATTGTAGATCTGAATGCGATTATTTTTTTTATCAAAATATTTTTAGCCGTTTTTTTATTTCGAAAATTCGAAACAAAAAAAAAACCTTTTCATACATGCCGTGTGCCAGAGTTTCCCAAACTGCCCGCCGCGGTGCTTCATAATTAATTATTGGAGCAAGACATTTGACCCAACTAAACAAAAAACAAAGTGAGAAGCTAAAAATTTATTTATTATTTATTTTTATCTCGTATTTACGATTAGACATACTTTTTTTTAATTGGGGTGCCATGGAAAAATGTTATTTGAAAAAAGGCGCCCCGCGACTCGGAAAAGTTTGGGAACGTATGTAAAGTAATATCTAAATAAATAAATAAAATTAAAAATGATGTACATATTGTTTGTGATTTAATTTTAAATCTTTTTTAGTTTTTAAAGATATTTCACCAAAACAAAAAAGCCATTTATTTTTCAGGTTTTCGTAGGACTTGAAAAGATACTTTTTTTAGAATTACCACAATATCTTGGCCATTTGTTTGAGCATTATTCTAGCTCGCAAATTAAATAAGACACAAACTTGAAAATTACAAGCTAAATGTATTTATTTCGCCAGTACTCAAAAATCCTATTAAAATTGTAATTAGATTTTGGTGAAGGTATAATTTTTTGTGGATTTAAAAATGGAAACTGTTCATTTAAAACAGTATATAAATTTTAAAATTCGGCATAATTGAAGAGAAAAAAATTAATTTCATTATTTAGAAGTTAATTATAAAACAATTTAAAAAATTAAGAGCAAATTTATTTTTTACATTTATTTATTTCTAGAAGTCTGCTGTTATTTAGAGATTGAAAGATATATTTACTAATGACTCTCAAATTGAAAGGTAGATATGTAAAAAAATAAAGTAACCAAAAAAAGATAAATAAAAAACACCATCTATATATTTCAACTTTTAATTATGTAGCTAATTACTAAAGTTTAGAGTTTATTTAATTTGAATTTATAGTATCATTTTTTGCATTCTTCATAAACAACTTTTTTTGCAATTAAATAAGTATGCGGGTAAGATATAAAATTATATGTAATATCAATTTATTAGAGTAGTATCGATTTATTAGTCAATAATCTAATAAATCACAGTAAAATTTAGGTCAGAAATTGATTGGTACCTAAGTTATATTTTAATAACTTTTAAGGAGTTAGGTGTTGGTTCTAGGTGAAACATTTTAATATAATAATAAAACATGAGCAAGATGCGAGGTAGGTTTCACAAAAAAAAGAAATAAAAACAAAATTGAGTTTTGAATTCGATATATTTCAATCATTCCAGCTCTAATAATAACCCTATCCCCTCGAAAGAAAAGGTCTTAAATTGGATCTCTTATAATCTACTGAAATTAAAATAGCACTATAAAATAATTCAAATATTTTAAATAACCAATTAGAAGTGCATAAAAATACAATTATTGATTATATATTATAATAAATTAACTAAACATTATTTCCATTGTTCGCACATTGAATATATTAAGGTAATTGTATCTTCTCATGAACTTTTCCAGTTGTACCCTGTCACGTACTTTCCCATTCTTTATTATAATAGTAGGTATAGCTTCACTTCAGCTGGTTCAAAACTCGATTTTTCCATTTGTTGAAAATATTAATTCTTGGAAGAAATTCTCCTCTTACCCCTACTTTCCCCTCACCACATACATTTCAAAAAATATTAAAAAATTGTTATTTGTAAAATTATTTTTACATTGTATAATCAGTTTACTTTGACTCCTGATGATGGGCTTACCCCCAAAATATATCGAATTCAAAACTCAATTTTGTTTTTATTTCTTTTTTTGTGAAACCTACCTCGCATCTTGCCTAAGTTTTATTTTTATTATTAAGTTATATTTTGTTTTATACATTGATTTCAGGGCTAAATTAAATTATTAGTTTGTTCTGAAATTGAAACTCTCAAGGAAATTAGATAATTTGAAGTCGCAAAGCTAACTATTTTATAGTAAAATTTGTTTTAGATTTTTTAAATTATTTATTTTATTGAAATAAAATTAAAGAATGGTTGCAGCAATGATGTGAGAAATTATAAAACACTGCCTGGCTATGTAAGTTATATAATCGTATATTTTGATATAATATAATAATATATATATATATATATATAATATAACTTTATGCTTAAAAAATTTCTAATTTATAGAGCCCTGAAGATGATAAGATATAATTTTTATAAAAAAAAATAAATAAATAAAACGTACATAATTTTTCTATTTATGAATTGAATTTTATTATTATTTTCTGGTTCATTCGCCCTACGCTTTCTCTTACGAGATGCATGCAAGGTATTATATTAAGTCACTATATTAATAACATCACCAAAAAGAGAAAATAAAAATAATTTTCATAAAAAAAATAAAAGTGACTTCAAAAAAATTAAATGCAACAAATAAAATAATAAGAACTCAAAAATCAAATAAAATGAACTAAAAGATATAAAATAATTATCTAAATTAGTTCCAACCAAACGACGAAATATTAACATGAAATCACTTTTTGAAGTCGGTGCCAAACATATACATTTTATGAATCGAACTCGACGGATGTTACATAGTACGTTTGGCGGGTACGCTCGCTTATATAGTTTCTTTGGCACCGACTTCAAAAAGTGATTTCATGTTAATATTTCGTCGTTTAGTTGTAACTAAATTAGATAATTATTTTATACCTTTTAGTGCATTTTATTTGATTTTTGAGTTCTTATTATTTTATTTGTTGCATTTAATTTTTTTGAAGTCACTTTTATTTATTTTTTATGAAAATTATTTTTATTTTTCTCTTTAGTGATGTTATTAATATAGTGACTTAATATAATACCTTGCATGCATCTCGTAAGAGAAAGCGTAGGGCGAATGAATCAGAAAATAATAATAAAATTCAATTCATAAATAGAAAAATTATCTCGAAATATCTGGGGTTTTTAATGAATGTTTTAAGATTTTTTTTTTATAAAAGATTTTATTTATTATAATTTCGAATATTTGATCATAAGAATTGGAGATTTACGTTATTTCGTCATTGATCATATCATCAGAACTTGACCAAATTAATCTGGGACCACCCCTAAGGTACCCCCTTTCCAATAAAAAAAGAATCATCGAAATCGGTCCACGTGGCAAAAAGTTATCGCTGAACATACACAAAATAAATAAATAAATAAATAGTTAAGTATCTTGACTATCGTGGAGCTTTACTGATCCAAACGCAGAAAAAAATCATTAAAATCGGTTCATGAACAAAGAAGTTATGTCTGAACAAACATAACCAAAAATGTCCAATACCAATGAAAATACTTTTTCACATCATAATTAATATAAAAGTAATGCCCTATCAACTTATTAATAGATATACATCTGTCCAAGAACTAACATTCCATTTAACATCCTGTACAAACAGGAAACGTAATGTTATATGTGTTTTTAACCGACTTCAAAACGACTGATTTTTTTTTTTTTTTTTTTTTTTAGAGTCTCTCCGCCAATTGTGAACCGATTTTGAAAAAAATTTACATTGGGTTCAGTCTATCTTCCGATTGGTCCCATTTAATAACATCACTAAAAAGAGAAAAATAAAAATAGTTTTTATAAAAAAAATAAAACCTACTTCAAAAAACTTAAATGTAACAAATAAAATAATAATAACTTAAAAATATAATAAAATCCACTAAAAGGTATAAAATAATTATCTTATTTAGTTACAACTAAACGACGAAATATTAACATGAAATTACTTTTTAAAGTTGGTGCCAAACTTATACATTTTATGAATCGCACTTGACGGATCTTACTTAGTACGTTTGGCGGGTACGCTCGCTTATAAGTATAGTTTATTTGGCACCGACTTCAAAAAGTAATTTCATGTTAATATTTCGTCGTTTAGTTGTAACTAAATAAGATAATTAATTATTTTATACTTTTTAGTGGATTTTATTTTATTTTTAAGTTATTATTTTATTTGTTGCATTTAAGTTTTTTGAAGACGGTTTTATTTTTTTGTGCAATTTTCATCTAATAAAGCTCCAAATGTATCGAGTTTAGTTTTTTTGACACGTCAGTTGTCACGTTATAGGGTCTTAAAAAATGATACTTTTAGTTATTCATAAAAATCTTTTGTATTGTATATATTTTTTTAATATTAAATATAGCTATAATATATATTATATAAAGTTAATTAATAAGACTGGAATTCCTTAAAAAACACCAATCATTTGCCGAATTGCAAACAAGGCAAACGATTTTTTTTAAACATTAATTTATTGTTTAGAAAATAAAAATAAAAAAGTTATGTCCTTGGTGTTGAAAATTAATTAAATTAAAATGTCCAAAAACGGGAAGGAATCAAATTAAGTGGCGTTAAGGAGTGAAAACTATGATTATGAAACTCCTACAATTCGAGTTCTTCGGGATTCCCGATGGATGTCCTTAATCTTTGCTCTTTCGGGTCAAAGATAAAAATCTTTATTATAAATATAGTGAATATTATTATAATATATAATTTTAGTAATTAACATAAAAACAATTTAAATCCGCTTTTAAAATCAACGAAAAAGATATTTCAATTTTTGAATAATTATATGTTTTTTGATAATTATAATTTTGGAAAGTATTACGGTAATTTTTATCACACCCATAACATGTTGTGAAAAAACAGGCCAAGTTCGAAAAAGTAGTGAAATCTAGTGTGTAGTCAAGTTAAATTCGACAAGATTAATTAAGTTGACAAAATACTACGTTCAATTAAAATGGGTTTTTTTCTTTTTGATTGACAATCTAAATTTATGGAATTAAAATTTTTAATTTAGATTATTTTCAACGAAACTTGGCTGGTCACGAATTTATATTTTCATCCATGATTTCTTACTTTACCATACAGGGGATGGTCAAGTATTGTAATCGTGTATGAAAAAAGTGTTTTTTTGCCTTCTTTTTTTCGAAATATCTCAAAAACGGCTGAAACTATTTTGATTAAAAAAATTGAGCGAAAACATGGTATTTCGCTCTACAAAAAAACCCTTATAAGTTAACATCGAAAAAATTATATTTCTCGACATAATAATATCTTGTTTTGTCAAAATGTCTGTTAGTTAATTAGTTAGTCTGTGCGTTACCAAATTTTTGTGGACGAGCTGGCTCAAAAACTAATGTGAATATCGAAACCAAATTTCATACGTAGTTTTAGTGCATTGAGATTAAGAACTGATTAGATTTTGGTGCTTATCGACCCAAAATTAAGAGGGGTGGAAAAGGGGCGGGAGTTAAAAATAAAAAATCTAGGCCATTAGAGAAAACTCAACCAAATTTTGTATACATAATCAGTGGACCCCCAGAAGTCTAAAAATGCAAAAACTAACCGCCCAAAATGGGGAAGTGTATGCTCAAAAAATGAAAATCTAGGCTCTTGTACCAAACACAACCAAATTTTTTATATATAATCAGTGGGCCCCCAGGAGTCTAAAAATGGAAAAACCAACCCCCCTCCCCTACATGATTATAAATAATTTTATTAAATATAAGTGAGGGGGCCAGGTTGTATGGTAAAGTCAAGTGGATGGCCACATCAGGGCACGTCAGCTTATTTTTTCTGTTTCCCTATTACGATACACACGATAATAATAAAACAAACAAACAGATAGTTCGTTCTTGTGCCAAAATGTTTGTATTTTAAAGCTTTAGAATTTCCAGTTCAAAATTGCGAAAAATTTCAATTTTGATTTTCTAGAGGATTTTAAGGCAATGTCATAATAAAGGCATAAATGAGCAATTTATATTTAAGTTTATATAATAGTTACTAGAGCGGCTTTTTTCTCAGCTATCACGTTTTGTATTATTTAATAAATGTGCGAAAAGCGATTCTTTAATTAAAATCCAATCGAGAAAAATTATTTAAAAGGAAACAGATAGAATCATTTCTCTTGTTTTCCGAATAAGGCATAGCAAGGATTCCTATTACAACTTGTCTAAAACAGGTCTGGAGTTGTAATTTACATTCGTAATTTACGCCGTTCCTAGAATAATAGAAATTAATAAATTAATTCCTAATAGTTTAAAACACGTCTGAACTTGTAATTTACAAGTCCAGATCTGTTTCAGATCTTTAGGAATTAATTTATTAATTTCTATTATTCTAGAAACGACTCTTATGACTTTTTCCACTTGGACCAAAACGATACTCGTTATAAAGAGAAGAATATTCGATTGGACTGCACTAAAATTCAGACAAAAATATAAATCTGCAGCTCTAACTCCGTGTGTAGCTAGTCTTGAAAAAAATGTTACGTTTACCTACCTCTATTTAAAACTATTAAAATGAGCTGACGTGTTAAGATGTGGCCATCCACTTGACTTTACCATACAATCTGGCCCCTAAAATTATTTATAATCATGTAGGGGGGTTAGTTTTTGAATTTTTATACTTCTGGGATCCCACTTATTATGTATTAAAAATTTCGTTGAGTTTGATAAATGGCCAAGATTTTATTTCCCCCCCCCCTCCCCGCCCCCATTTTGGGAGGTTAGTTTTTGCATTTTTATACTTCTGGGGTCCCACTGTTTATGTATACAAAATTTGGTTGAGTTTGGTAAATGGCCAAGATTTTCATTTTTTGACCCCCCCCCCAATTTGGGCGGTTAGTTTTTGCATTTTTAGACTTCTGGGGGTCCACTGTATATGTCTACAAAATTTTGTTGAGTTTGCTCAAATGGCCTAGATTTTTAATTTTTAACCCCTCTTCCACCCCCCTTAATTTTGGGTCGATATGCACCAAAATCTAATCAGCTCTTAAGCTCAATGGACCAAAACTACGTGTGAAATTTGGTTTCGATATTCAAACTAGTTTTTGAGCTAGCTCGTCCACAAAAATTTGGTAACGCACATACTAACTACTAACTGACAACCAGAGAACCAGACAGACTAACTAACAGACATTTTGACAAAACAATTATTATCTCGAAAAATATAATTTTTTAATCTTCACTTATTATTAGGGCTTTTTTGTACACCGAAATCCCATGGTTTCGCTAAATTTTTTTAATCAAAATAGTTTCAGCCGTTTTTGAGATATTTCTAAAAAAATAAGGAAAAAAACACTTTTTTTCATGCACGATTACAATACTTGACCATACCCTATATGGTAGAGTAAAACCTTATTTATTGTGATTATCTCTCTTGTACTTTAAATTAATCAAATTTCTGAATTTGAATAAGTAGTTACCTATACATAATTTTAAAATCTTTCAATAATAAGGTATCGAAAAATGTCTCAGTAAAGATGAATCGTCGAGAGCACAGGCCTTTAAATAGTTTCAAAGAGGAGTACATTTCATGTTCTGGAAAGAAAAATTTAGAGAAAATAATTTAAATGAAATATCAATGATACATTGCTACATATAAATATTATTTAGGGATTTCGATATGGCGATTTAGAAATATTAAAATGAATTTTATAAGATAAATGATTATCATGAAACTTTTGGGTGGTCACCAATTTAGTTCATTTACGCTAATAACATAATGCGTAACAGCCAAGTTTCATGAAAATAATTAAAATTAAAAATTTTCAATCCACAAATCTAGATTGTCATTCAAAATGGAAAGAATGCATTTAAATTGAAAATACTATTTTGTCAACTTAAGGTAGTTGTTTCACCATTTGGGTTTTCTTAGAATTTTATTGATTTTCGATTGGTGGCAAAACGAAATTTATGAACAATATAGTTCTGGAGATATTAAATTCCAAAGATAGAGTTTTTCAGGCTCTTATATATTGCACTATACGGGATATCGGAAAGTTCTAATTTGTAATTATAATTAAGAATTACCATTGTTTTAAAAAACTAAACCATCATTAAACAATAAGTAATACATTTTTTAAGAAAATTTTAATTCATAGTTACAACACAGTTTCTGAGATAATAATGAATAAATAATGAAAAATGTTTAATGAAAAATTTACACTAAAGACAAGCTGGCAACAAAACATTTATTTAAACTTAAAACTGAGTTAACTTTAGTACTTTCTTGACGTTTTTTCGCTTCAGCCATTGTCGCAACATCTTCCTTTATGTACTTTATCTGACATTTCTATGATAAAATATATACAAGCTCGGACAGTGTTACCAGATTTGTCAAACGATCACGGGATTGGCTAATAGTGGTACATAAACAGCAAAAAGTTTTGGGCTTATGATTTATGAATCCTTATTGTCTGTACTATATATTCTACCATTAACTTTTTGCTAGTATTATCGCGAAACAACTACCTTAATTATTCTTTTCGAATTTAACTTGGCTGCGTCCTAGATTTCACTACTTTTTCGAACTTGGCCTGTTTTTTCACAGAAATATTTTGAGAGGGATTTCTCTTTTTTTTGTAAGCTAATATATAGCTTTTATTTTCTTTGAAGGGGTTAATTTAAGCTACAAATTTCACCTCTTCATTTAAGGCTAGTAAAATTTTTGTGATTAATATTTACTTTTATTAATCCCCCAACTCCGTACTTTTCACTCATATTTCATAGAATAAAAAATATGTTAATCATAGCTTAAATAAGGCAGAAGCTTGAATAAAAAATAACCTTTTATGATTTTTCCAAACACATATCTTTGCTTATAGTCGGTAAATTGCTGGCGATAAATTTTTTAACTCCGTCTAGGGGTTAGCTCCTTTTACATTGAAACCCGCCCTCTTTCCAATTTAAATTTTCATCCCGATTTAAAGACACCTCAGGCCCAGTGTGGTCATTCCTTAGGAAACAATACTACATATAGAGCTTAAGGCTAGGCACACACAGTCGATTTTCAGTCGACCCAACAATTTAGTTGGGTTGGTTTGAAATCGTGATGAATTATCAATTTATAACCAACTCTAATTAACTAACTAAGCTCGATTTTTTTATCATAAGTGCTCATCGATCGATTTTGATTAAATAATCGAGTTGATCTGCAGTTGTGTTGTGTATGCACCTACATTAAACTTAATATATTTATGTCCATCAACTAAACTATCGCTCGACTGAAAATCGACTGTATGTGCCTAGCCTAATTCTTGAATTGCATTTTTTAATATACCATTGTTAGTCTTGTGTAAGTAGCCTTATATATGTATAATACAAAAGAATTTTCAACACTTGAAAGTGTAACATGATACGTTCCCTTGAACAGAAAGCATTGCCCATTTATTCATGTTAACTCCTTCTTGTAATTAAATAAATCTTAAATCGCATATATTACAACATATGATGGTTTCCTTGAATTTTCCTTCTTTGATATTTAAATTAGAATATAATAATGAATGTTTTTTAATTAATTCCACCAAATTGAACGGAAACGTCAAATTTTCTCTAACCTTATAGGTATCTAATACACCTTTCATAAATTGATTAATCGACCCAGTAATTCAATTGATAGGTCAAATTAATAAATTTCATAATTAAAAATTGGTAAATTAATTGAATTCGCTTTGCACGAAATGGATGTGTAGATTGCAACATACTTATAGGTAGGTATATAATTTTGCCATATTTGCATCAAGTAGAAAATAAACTCTCATAGATTTCCTTTTTAAAAAACAAACTTCATCATATTAGCTACAACCGTTTCCCCTATAACAATTATATTGTTTTCTGAATTTCTACACCTAAAGTTAGAAACTTCAAAATTTTATCCCTCCTTTGTTTTAGAAATGTAAACATTTTCGCACCAGAATGAACTCTCTTCTTTGTTCCACAATTCATTGATGAGTTATCGTGACTAATGAAGATAAGCTGACGTGTTCTGATGTGGCCAACCACTTGACTTTACCATACAACCTGGCCCCTCACTTATATTTAATATTTAATAAAATTGTGTCCTATTTAATAAAATTATTTATAATCATGTAGAGGAAGGGGGTTAGTTTTTCCATTTTTAGACTCCAGGGGCCTACTGATTATGTATACAAAATTTGTTTGAATTTGGTACAAGCCTCTATATTTTCATCTTTTAGCCATACACCCCCCCCTTTGGGCTGTTAGTTTTTGCATTTTTAGACTTCTGGGGTCCCACTGGCTATGTATACCAAATTTGGTTAAGTTTGCTCAAATAACCTAGATTTTTAATTTTTAACCCCCCTCCCTCCAACCCTCTTAATTTTGGGTCGATATACACCAAAATCTAATCAGCTCTTAATCTCAATGGACCAAAACTACGTATGAAATTTGGTTTCGATATTCACACTAGTTTTTGAGCTAGCTCGTCCACAAAAATTTGGTAACGCACAGACTAATTAACAGACAGACTAACAGACATTTTGACAAAACAATTGTTATCTCGAAAAATATAATTTTTTCGATGTTCACTTATTAGAGTTTTTTTTGTAGAGCAAAATGCCACGGTTTCGCTCAATTTTATTAATCAAAATAGTTTCAGCCGTTTTTTAGATATTTTGAAAAAAAGAAGGAAAAAACCACTTTTCTCATGCACGATTACAATACTTGACCATACCCTGTATGGTAAAGTAATAATAACGCTTGAAAACAATTTTTCTTAATGTTTCGACATTTTATAAGGAAGAAACAAGCAAGAGAGAAATGGCCAATTACTAAATCCATAACGCCTCGTCTTCAGTAGTTGACCATTTCTCTCGATTTTCTACTATCTTTTCTTCAGAAAAACACTTCACGACGTGAAAATACCCCCCCCCCCCTTCAGCACTTGAAAATGACTCGAGAGCTAGGTATAGAAGCGTTGTATATTCTAATAATATCGGTGTTTTCAGCCAAAACCATTTTATTGAACAATTTTAATATTTGAAAATTGTTAAGGAACATGGGTCAGTGAAAAATTATTAAATAATAGTCGAATTAACTAAATGCAAAGTGAGTTTAAAAAAAATATATATTTAAATCGATATGTTAGGCCATCTTAAGGAGATACAAAGAGATACTGATTCTTTTGTATTCTCTTTAAGTATCTCCTGAAGATGGGCTAATACTCCGAAATAGTATTCTCCTAAATTAATATTCAAAAAATAAAATACATATATACAATTTATTAAATCACAATTCAAAATAGCCATGTCAATTTTTACAATAGAAACGGATTGAAAAGTTCAATAAAATCATTCTGAATTTTTGAGGTACAGGTTTTACAGCTAGAAAATCTAATCAGTTTTGCCTATCGGAAATACACACATTTTATGAATGAACATTCTATGACTTTCGTTTTTTTAAGTTATCGTGGGTATCTGAATCCAGACATACAGACAGAAAAAAATGCAGTCATGAGGACTGCCGACAGAAATGAAAACTTAAAACTATGAAATAACAGTGTTTTTTTTTTTTTTTTTGAATTTTCAAATTAATTGTAGTATCAAAAATTATTATTTCATAATTTGTAAATTAAAATTATTAACATTAGTGTGGTTTTCACATCTATCGGCATTTGAAAATAATGTTTAAAATTAAGTTCATTGAAATTTATGTAAAACCAAATACTATGTCTTAAATAATATAAGTGTATATTAATTATTATTTTTCAATCAAGTTGTATATATATAATTTGAAAGTTTATATTGGGAAAATAAGGACAAGTTTTTTATGTGTGACTTTTTTATTTATCCACCAACGTTTCGTCGACTTTGCCGACTTCTTCAGGGCTTCAAATAGTCATGTCACACATTCGTTTAAATTTTCTTATTACCTTCGTTACCATTGAAGGCCATCAGAATACAATTTTCAAAAGATATTTGGCACATTCACAAAAAACACAATTTTTTTCTCTTTTTAATAACAACCTTATCAATACAGAACAGAACAGTAATCACTTCTTACAAAAAAATAGAATAGAATATTTTTACTTTTTATCCCTATATACAAAAATCTCAACCTCGAATAAATTAAACTTATATATTAATATTGTATATATATTTTGTACTGGGATTGGACAGCCCATCATATTTTTTGACTAATAAATCTATTAAATAATTCTATAAAATTGTATATAACTTTTGCTCGGAGTGTCGATAGATGTGAAAACTAGACTAATGTTAATAATTTTAATTTTTAAATTATGAAATTTTAATTTTTGATTCTTCAATTAATTTGAAAATTCAAAAAAAAATTGTATGAGCTTCATCCACATAAGCTCACAGGGAAGTTAAACTTCTTTAGCCTTAGATGTTATTGAAATAATTTAAATTTTAATAAATTTATGAAATATTAGTGGGCTTTAAAATATATTAAATATATTATAATTTTTAGAAAAAAATAAAACCTACTTCAAAAAAATAAGATGCAACAAATATAAAATAATAGGTTTTAAAAAATAAAATAAAATTCACTAAAAGGTTAAAAATAATTATCTAATTTAGTTACAACTAAACGATGAAATTTTTTCATGAAATCACTTTTTGAAGTCGGTGCTAAAAAACTATATAAGCGAGATTACGCGATGTTGTCTTCATTACCCGCCAAACGTACTAGGTATGGTCCGTTGAGTGCGATTCATAAAATGTTTAAAAAAATCATAAAATTTAAGTTTAGTTTTAGTTTCATAAAATTTATGTTTAGCACCGACTTCAAAAAGTGATTTCATGTAACAATTTCGACGTTTAGTTGTAACTAAATTAGATAATTATTTTATACCTTTTAGTGCATTTTATTTTATTTTTGAGTTCCTTTTTTTGTTTTTTTATTTTTATTTGTTGCATTTAATTTTTTTGAAGTCGGTTTTATTTTTTTTCTAAAAATTATTTTTATTTTTCTCTTTTTAGTGGCGTTGACAATAGTGAGACTTAAGATAATACCTTGCATGCATCTCGTAAGAGATTCGTAGTGAATGAATTACAAAATGATAATAGAATACAATTTATAAATAGAGATCCTCTATCTTCTTTTATAAAAAAAACAAGTTTAAAACGTTTATATTAAAATCCGCTAACGTTTCAAGATAATTCCGAATTATCTAGAAACGTTAGCGGGTTTTAAATGAACGTTTTAAAATTGTTTTTTTATATAAAAGAAGAAATTTTTTAAAATTCTTATAAATTTTATTGTTTTAAAGCTCTCAGACCATTATTTACGGAGATAGAGACGTTTAAAGATCTTAAAGACAAAAAATTTCAGAAATTTTTAAAAAGTATTATAAATTCGATTGTTTTAAGTCTCTCAGACCTTTATTTACGGAGATTGAGAAGAATTAAAGATTTTAAAGACAAAAAAATTTTCAGAAATTTTTTAAAAATCTTATAAATTCGATTGTTTTAAGGCTCTCAGACCATTATTTATTGAGATAGAGATGTTTAAAGATTTTAAAGACAAAAAATTCATTTATTTATTAGTAATTGAACCGTGGTTAAGTATTTGAACAGTGGTTAAGTATTCGAACCGTGGTTAAGTATTTAAACTGGGGTTAAGTATTCGAACCGTGGTTAAGTGTTTAAATCGTGAGTTAAGTGTTTAAACCGTGAGTTAAGTATTTAAACCTTGAGTTAATTATGAATACACGGTCACACGAGTTCAGTGCTTTTTTCCCATCCAAAAAGTGCACAACGAGGGGTGAACCGCGACCTAATATGCTGTACACCTACTTCCACTTGTACTTCCAAATATTTCCAAGTACTTTCAAATATTTCCAAGTAATTCCAAATATTTTCAAGCACTTCCGAATGTTTCCAAGTACTTCCAAATATTCCCAAGTACTTTCAAATATTTTCAAGTACTTCCAAACATTTTCAGGTACGTTCCAGCTCATTTCCAAATTACTTTCAAATATTTCCAAAATACTTCCAAATATTTCCAAATACTTCCAAAATACTTCCAAAGAGGTGTACACCTACTTCCAATCGCGGATCACCCGTCGGTGCACAACGTTCCTAAAGATGTTTTCACTTCAAAAAATCATGGTTGAAAATGATTTTTCTCCACGTTTTAGAAATTAATAAACCAATAAGAAAAAAAATAAAAGAATTGAAAAATCTCGCGTGAATACAATACTAGGCGAAGCTTGCCTTTCGGGCGTTCGGAGTAATAAGTAAATAATATTTGAAATTCGGTTAGTAAGTCGGTTAACAAGTTTGTTAACGGATTTCAAGGAAAGAACAAAAAAAGTAACTTTTGAGAATTAAAAGAAAGAATCGTAAACGAATTTATAGAATCCCTTGAAGAAGAATGTGCAATGGTCTCAGTGAGAGTGAAGAGAAATGGTACATTGATGGTGTTATGGTGGGGGGGGGGGGGTTTAAGAAGCAGATGAATGTCACTATCTATTTAGGTGATGTAGGCCAAGGGATGGAGCTGCGCAAGTGGAAGGTGGAGGCGATGGCGAAGGTGAGGAGGAGGCTTTGGCAGGTGGTGGCTAATCGCTAATTGCCAGCCAGACCCGCATCCACTCTGAATTATGACCCCCCCCCCTCTGGTCTCCTCTGCCTAGAGCTTATGGCTGTATGTCTCTCTGTCCTTTCCTATTTTTCATTCCGCTTTGCTATCAACCTTATCAACGCGACCTCACAATGTAAAGCGCTCTAATTAGTCATAAAATCAAATATAAAATAAAAAGTATTCCTCCCCCCTTTTTTTGAAGATGGGGTGAGGGTTTGATAACGGGTGACGAGGGCGTATGAAGGCTGCGATTGCGTTAAGCGCCACGAGGAGTAGAAATCCTAACTAGAGGACAATTCATGTATTTCCGAACCAACGATTTCATAAAAGATCACACTGTTGAACGATTGTTATTTATATCATTAGGGATGAAATTGAAATGCGGGAAAAAAATAAAGATAGATGGGCTGATTTTCTATTCGCAAATAAAAAATTCACTTTGTTTTTTTTTAAGCAAAAAAATAAAATAATTAAATCGTTTTCTATTGGGTGGACTTGGCTTGTATATATTTGAAGCAAGTCAATTTGAGTGAAAACTTACAGAGTGTTATAATTCATGCTTAAGATATTACATAATTAGAATTTATAAATATAATTAATGAGAAATCATCCTGCTGTTATCAATAAACTTATTTAAGTGTCAGAGGGTTAGAGGTCCCCTCAGGAATTAAACTCAAATGCCAAAAAACTGTCCAGTTCATTAGCAAACCTCTGAGAACCAACGTTTTGGACATATATCGTATTATATGCATGAGCGTAGCCACGGGGGGGGGGGCTCAGACCCCGCCCCAAGAACAGGGCTCATAGGATGAGTAACGCCAACGACAAACCGTTTCTTATGGCAACTAACCGTAATTAAATATATTTCATATGTTTAATCAAGAATTATGTTCTTTTTTAATTTCTTGAAGTACTTACCTATTTGTTTTAATAAAAAAAAATTCCCACTAAATATTTTCCTTTGTGGATTGACCCCCACCCCCATGAAAATTTTCTGGCTATGCCACTGATTATATGACCAGGTAATCAATTTAAATCAATGATCTTTTAACATCTTTTTCGTGAAATTTAAACACACTATAATAACATGGATATAGCATTTTTTCTTTTTCTTTTTTTTACTGGTTTATTATTTGTTAAATTGTTGTAATTAATTTGTATTGATGTTTGTTAATGTGATTCAGTAGCTAGATTGTATCCGATGTTTGGATTGGACTCTAGACCATTTTCACGAGGACTATGACTGCCCTCCTACAGCAGGTCAAGGATTAAAGATTTATTTATTTATTTATTTATTATAGCTTAAGTAGATACTAGGTGTTTCGAATTTTGAAAAATATTCTTAAAAATAGATTAACGCGTAATTATTAATGAAGTCTCTTTTTAAGTGTGTTAGAAAGTGAATCCCTCTAACTATCCAATTAGAATCAAGAAGATAGTGTTATCAAGTACCTAGTATACCGAAAATTAATGCAGCATCTGAATTAGAGTGAGTCCAGAATGACAGCGCATTGATCCAGAAGTAGGAGCTGCCAGGGTCAAAGGTGCACTCAATTGACCTGGGGCTTACAGGATTAGAGACTTGTGGTACGGTTCTATGGGAAAGACGGAAGCAAGAAGAGCGAACCAAATTTGGGGCTGCGTTGATTTTGATATGATTTGTCACTAAATCGACCTAAATAATGAATGTTACTTATTTCACGTAAGGGATAAGAGACATTCAGCCTAATAAAAATAAAACTACTTCAATTTTGTTCTAAATCCTCATGAAAATCTAGGGGTCAAAAAAGAAAACAATCTCAAAGATATCGCCAGCCGTGTGAATTATTAGCAAAACATTCTTAAGTAATGAATCAAACTGTTATAGAAGTACCAATACTCCCTTATGGATGATTTTAAAATCAGAGAAAGCTCACCACATAGAATAAGCAAAACTTCTAGGAATAAATAATCCGGATGGGCTCCTAGTATGTTCCTAGAATGAAGGGGCAGCTAATAAGGCTTAGAAGAAGACAACCGAAGATGTGTCACAAAAACTAGGCGTTTTTTAGGAGACGAAGTTTATTTTACAATAAAGATTAAGAAGGCGCACACTCAGCTGATGCAATACATATAAACTATGATTGTTCTTTCCAATCATAGCTATGAGAGAGCAGATGATAGGATTGGAGGTTGTAATATCCAGGACAAAGGGAGAAGGACGGAGTTCCAATCTCTAGAAGTCAAACGAATTGTCGAAAGAGTTAATTTGGCATTTAAAATAGAAAACATATCGTCTATACAAGAAGATGAGGGGAAGAATTCAAATCAAAGGCCACATCTGAATCCTTTTCATTCAGTTTTTCAGCTTGAGCTTAACAACACCAATTCTCATTTCAATTTATAATTAATTGTTTTCACCTTTTCACCTTTTGTTTCTTCTTTTTTTAATTTTCAATAATTCATGAAGATGAGTCGAGAAACTCGTTTTTGTTTTTAATATTAATTGTTTTTTCTTTTTCCAAGAGGGTTAAAAACATTTCGAATGAAAGAAACTAAAAACTAAAATATTTTAAATGTAAAATCCGGATTAAAAAATATAATGGATTTTTTTGAATAATAAATATCGAGAAACATATTGTTGCTTGGTTGTTGGATGTTCTTTTTAAGGGTTTTTTTGGTCCTCGGCAAGAGCTCCTCTATTAATCTCACTTTGTTTTCCCAAAGGAGATTATTATTCTTTCTCATTCGGGATGTGTTTCTGTGGTAAACAGATGTCAAACATCTCCGAGCTTTATATACCATATAATCAATATATAATGGATAGGAGGGTTTTGGCCCTTTTGAAAGAGGGTGAGTGGGGAGACACCGATTGAAAACGACACCCTAATAACAACAAAAATAAACAAAGCAAAGACCCTTAACATTCATTTTTCCTTGTCATAAAAATATCAAAAATAAAAAGCTGCTAAGTGCGAGTGAGGCTCACATACGCATATATAGGGGTTCTATACCTATTATTATTATATAATTTTTGTGATTGTTTAATTAAAATAAGAAGGTCAAGTGAGACTCTCAGTCGCATACCAAGGATTCCTTACCTTAAATACCGTAATCTCATTTTTCTGTAGCAATCGTCCACAGTAGTCTCTGCGACAGCGACGAGTCGGAAAAATTCCAAGTGGACTTGGAGCTTCTCTAAGAAAACAGACGTTGAAGGAAGGTCCGTTTTACATCTGTATGGAATCCTAAAAGCCAATCTTGGCCAGAAATTGTACAATATAATAATGTTTTCTTATAAAGAATATAAATTCAATTAACTTTTAACATGTCCTGTGTGCAGGGCAGCCGCGCGGATAAGAGGCGTATGTGTGCAAAAGAAATGATACAAAATTTGAAAAATATTAATTTGCCGGTGGTAATAGATTCCAATTTAGTAGAAAATTATAAATAAGATGGTGTCATCTATTAAATCCGACGGAATGGAATATTTTTAATTATATGTCAGGGGGTTGTTTTTGCACTCCTCGGGAATCGAACCCGAGTGCCAGTAACAGCAATCCGGGCCATCTGGCTCACCTGCGGGATGCGAACCTCTCTGAAATATGTAAACGCGTAAAATATTTTACTCAAAGATTGTTATCCCAAACTGTCATAAAATTCTCGCGATATAGTGATTCTAAATTTAAACATATAGCCATGCCATATAATTTAAATAAAGGTCGTTGTATGTTTCAAATTTTGAAGTAAACTTCAAAAATTGAAAGGCAATGGAATGACTTTTCAATTTAATATGAAAGATATTAAATTTGCCGATGGTAATAGATTCTAAATTTTGCTAGAAAATTATAATAACGTCTTGATGATGAATCGATTTTAGAATTTCAAAATAATTTCTAATCGACAACAAAAGTCATAAAATTAATTTTCAATTTCTCTAGAATTTGAATCTCGACATGCCAAAGAAACAAGGAATCCTGCAATGGCTCAAAATTACCGTATAATTGCAGTTAGGCGGTTAGATTTGCATCCAGAAGAGCTGCAGGGGAACAAGAACTTTGGATTGCCAGAAAAGCACGCGGGGCAAGCACTCTCAGAATCGATTCTTCACGCGCAGAAAAAGAACCTTCCCGAGGAGGAGATGACAGAAAAGTGCTTATTTCCCCATCTCCATTTATATTTTCCATAGATGACACCATTTTATTATAATTTCCTGAAGAAGGCAAAATTTGCGAATTAAACAAAAAATATTTAATTTCAATTCAAAAAATGTTTATTTAGTTGATAAATCTTATCTTTGTCTTTATTTATTAATTTTCATGACACCTTAGCATTAACCACATCAAAGAGTATAGCAATTATTGTGGCAACATGGCGTCTTTTCGATGAAGCGCCCGTGTGCGGGGCACAACCTACACACCTTCACGCGGCGGCCCTGCCTGTGTGAGGAAATCGCCAAAACGATATTTACGAGTACGTAGAATTACTATATGGAAAAGCTCACACACGATAGTCATTTAAATTTAGATATTTAATATTCAAGTAAGTTGAGAGAAATCTAATAAAATAAAAATTCTCGTGTTGAATCCTAATACACAGTAATTTGTATTCAGGGAAGGTAATGTCAAGCAAATGTAAACTTCACTGCTAAATTGCCATGAAATTTGAAGTTTTGTTCCCTTTAATGCACTCACTTGATATAGACTAATAAATAATTTGAAATTAGTGACATTTCGACATCAGTTCTGGATTTATAATAATCTGTTATTAACTCGATTAAAAAATACAATGAGATACTTAATTCTATAAAAATAATTTTTAAGAAAAAAATAAAACCGACTTCAAAAAATTATATGCAAGAAATAAAATACACTAAAAGGTATAAAACAATTATTATCTTATTTAGTTACAACTAAACGACGAAATATTAACATGAAATTAATTTTTGAAGTCGGTTCCAAACATATACCTTTTATGAATCGCACTCTTTACTTAGTACCTTTGGCGGGTACGCTTGCTTATAGGTATAGTTTGTTTGGAACCGACTTCAAAAAGTAATTTCATGTTAATATTTCGTCGTTTAGTTGTAACTAAATGAGATAATAATTATTTTATACCTTTTAGTGTATTTTATTTGTTGCATTTAATTTTTTTGAAGTCGGTTTTATTTTTTTCTTAAAAATTATTTTTATTTTTCTTCTTTAGTGATGTTATTAATAGTGATCATATCATCAGAACTTGACTAAATTAGTATGGCTCTATCCCTAAGATACCCTCTTTCCAATAAAAAAAGAATCATCGAAATCGGTTCATAAACAAAGAAGTTAGGCCTGAACAAACCTAACAAAAACGGTCTAATACCAATGAAAAAAATACGGGACCAATCGGAAGCTAGACTGGACCCAATGCAAAAAAATTTCAAAATCGGTTCACAATTGGCGGAGATATGAGGTAACATAGACACAAAAAAAAAAAAATTCAGTCGAATAGAGAACCTACTCTTTTTTGAACTCGGTTAAAAATCACTTGAAGATAACTACTTTTCACCACAAGACTAAAGGACTGCTCCAGAAGAAGAGACAGAAACGTCTGAATAATTCTAGAACTAATGTGAAAATTTTTATTTACCTGGTTTAATCAGAAAAATAACAACTAATCAACAGTGAAACTAGCCGAGCGAATCTAAATATATTATTATTAAAAGTTTAGAAATTGCATCTATTTAAATAGTATTAAGTAGTGGACACTTTCATTGATTCTCCCTTAAACGGTGTTATAGATAATTTTTCTTACATGTCAGAAGGAATGTATCATCCAAATTGAACCAAAGTGTGAGAAAGCTATATATGAGTTCATTCATTTTTAACCGACTTCAAAAAAGGAGGAGGTTCTCTATTCGACTGAATTTTTTTTTTTTTTTTTTTTTTTGTGCCTATGTTACCTCATATCTCCGCCAATTGTCAACCGATTTTGAAAAATTTTTTTGCATTGGGTCCAGTCTAGCTTCCGATTGGTCCCATTTTTTTTTCGATTTTTTTTCATAGGTATTAGACCTTTTTTATTTAGGTTTGTTTAGACCTAACTCCTTTGTTTATGAACCGATTTCGATGGTTCTTTTTTTATCCGAAAGGGGGTGTCTTAGGGATGGTGTCATATTAATTTGGTCAAGTTCTGATGATATAATCACTATTAATAACATCACTAAAAAGAGAAAAATAAAATATTTTTAAGAAAAAATAAAAACCGACTTCAAAAATTAAATGCAACAAATATAAAAATACACTAAAAAGGTATAAAATAATTATTATCTTATTTAGTTACAACTAAACGACGAAATATTAACATGAAATTACTTTTTGAAGTTGGTGCCAAACATATACCTTTTATGAATCGCACTCGACGGATCTTACTTAGTACGTTTGGCGGGTACGCTCGCTTATAGGTATAGTTTGTTTGGTACCGACTTCAAAAAGTAATTTCATGTTAATATTTCGTCGTTTAGTTGTAACTAAATAAGATAATAATTATTTTATACCTTTTAGTGTATTTTATTTGTTGCATTTAATTTTTTGAAGTCGGTTTTTTATTTCTTTCTCTTAAAAATTATTTTTTTAATTATAAATATTATTTTTCATGGGGTCAATATCGTATGAATATTGAAAATTTTCGATCTTTACTGCCTCTCTCGGAAAAACAAAAACTTTTAAAATAAAAAAAATCATTCATTTTTCTCTATTTATAGCAAGAAGCAATTATATAGACAATAAAATGTCTTTTAACGTCTTGACCCATGTATTTGTGATTATTTATAAAGTTCACACAAATTCCTTGAAAACCTGGGCTGAATATTAATTAAGAAAATCGCAAAATAACATTCTTTTCTCTCTCTCTTTATTTGAAAAGTTAGGTTATAAATATCAAAAAGAACAATTAGTATAATTTAATTTTTTTTATTTCTCAATATAAAGAAAAACGTCCAATTGGAAATCAAGAAATATGAGTTGATTATCGGCTCACCTGGCTCTTTTTGAGCGCGTGTTATTCTAATACGTATGTGCATTTATAGCTTTAACTATGCTGAGATGCGGGCACTAATACCAATACACTCACCGACACGCTTATGTACATCTGTCCATCCGAGTGGGTCTGTCTGTTTGTCCGTCGCTCCGTTCTCAGTCTCAGGGACAATTGCTAAGAGATTTTTCAATTGGAAAAACCGTTTCCTTATTTTTCATATTTTGTTTGAAATAGGGATAAAAATCACAAAACAAACTTCTTAACGGAAAAAATTAATATATCTTTCTAAAATAAATATAAGAGTAAATCTAACTTATAGTGCATTTTTTTTTACCTAAAAGTTTGAAAATAAAACTTTATCGCACCCCAACAATAATAATATAGTTTTGTGGCTCAACTATCTATAGACCAATTTCTAATAATGGTCATGAATTAAAAAATATTTTTCAATTTTTTATTATTTTTCCCATTCAGGTGGGACAATCAAGGGGACGGAATTGACATTGGAGAATTTTGATTTGGTAATATAGGCAGAGACTGGGTTAAAATATAGAAGGTTAGTTGCGCCAAAAGCGCTCCTATGAAAGTAGGAGGTACTCTAGTTAATTATCAGTTCGACTCTTAATTACTATTTCCATTACATTAACCACGTGACTTGAAATAATGCCAATTAAAATTTATTTTCCATTATTAATAATTAATTAGAAAAACAAAACAAACTTTTTTTATTCTCATTCTTGCTTCAACCTTCTCCCTGTACACATTGCTCTTACTAACGCTAACTGTGATTTAGTTGAATCACCCTTAGACACCCTCAGAAGATCAATTCACACATTTATCATTGATATTAAACCAACTGGGTTTAATATTTCATTTCTCATTGGAGAAATTCCGGGCTGCAATCGATTGGTTGGCTCAACACAGCAAAATCATCTGGATCTTCTTTTGGGTTTCTCATCCTCACTTGGAACATATCCAGTGGGATTCGATTCAATCGGGGGATTGTTTGCGAATATTGCCTACCAGATTCATCGCTCTGAACAAACGCATCTCAACCTATAGTATTTATAACTAATTCATTTACTGCTTAACTAAATATTTTCTCTAATAACAAGCCTTTTGCAATTTGTAAGATTTTTATATTTTAAACAGCATCATTAATTGTAACTTAGTATTAAGCTTATATGCAAAGGCATTGTTTCTTATATTAATTAATTTATTGGATTAATTTTACTCTAGATTCTTATCACATTTAACTTAAATTTTATTTATTTTTAAAAAGATTGCAATCTCATCATTATATGAATTTGAATACATCTCTTTAAGAATTTAATTACTCCTATTAATGTTATAACTGATTTAATTAATTATTCAATAACTATTTTATCTAATTACATTGTTCATTGTTAATAATTTCATTATTTGCTCGATTTTTTGTTTATGTTTTTTTTACCTAATTTTCAATAAATAAGTTATTCGTTTGAACATTGCGTCTTCCCCTTCTTTTTTGTTCCATGTACATTTTAATTTTTAGTTTAATCGCTACATTATTTTTAGTTAATATATTCACCTTTTTTCTTTTTCCTTAATTTACTTGGTTCGGGTAACTTTTTTAACCTTTGGAGTCAGAAAAATTTCACTCTTTTACAAGTTGCTTGACCAGAAGGTTACAATTTTGGTTACAATTCACTAAAAGTAAAACCAACACTAGAAAGTTTTTTTAAAAAATATTTTTATATGACTTGTTATCGCAGGGACGGAAATGACACTTATAAACATCATAATTAATCATTACCTATATGAAATCATTTTTCTGTGTTACCATATGAATAAAATTAACACCACTGGTGTCTATTAACAAACCAACTCACCAACTGACAATAGTTTCTCTCATGACCACTGCAGTGATGGCGTGAGTCAAGTTAAAATCTAAAACTATATCGGGGGCGGAATTGACACACTGTCTTTGGACAATTTTAATAATTTTTTCTAACAAAATTTAAATAACTAAAAAACTTTATTAAATTATGTGGCCTCATTCATCTTTTTTATTTGAGTGATATTTTATTCAGTCAACTCTGAACATTTTTCAAGTAAATACACGGGTTTGAAGATTTAAACAGCAAAATTGGACAGGGGGCTGAATTAACTTTTTGAAGAGTATTTGAATTGAAAAAATATGAAATTGAGTAAAATCGGCGTTAAATAATTTACGAGTGCAACGGATCGTTGCTAAAACTTTATCCAAATTCATTTGAAATATTAATATGTTTGTTCCTTTATTATTAATCAGATATCACTTGCAATTTGTAGTTCATGTTGACATTAATTAAAAATAATTCTGATTTAATAGTCGAGGAATAACCATTCTACATTGGATTTTTGACATTTCGGTTATTATTGGTAACCATTGCTGAAGACATGGAGGAATCGACTTAAAATCAAAAATAACGATCGATTCTCATCTAATACTTGAGGAATAACAATTCTACATTACAGTTTTTGATGTTTCGACTATTAATGGTAACCATTGCTGAAGACATGGAGGAATCGACTTAAAATCAAAGATAACGCTCAAGCTTGAGTTGTTTACCAAAAAAGAATTTAGTCTTTTTGATTTTAAGTCGATTCTTCCACGTTTTCAGTAGAGGTTGCCATTAATAGTCAAAACATCAAAAATGGAATGCAATAAGGTTATTCCTCTAGTATTAGATAAGAATCGATCGTTATTTTTGATTTTATGTCGATTCCTCCATGTCTTCAGCAATGGTTACCAATAATAATCGAAACGTCAAAAACCTAATGTAGAATTGTTATTCCTCAAGTATTAGATGAGAATCGATGACTATTTTTGATTTTAAGTCGATTCCTCCATGTCTTCAGCAATGGTTACCAATAAAAACCGAAATGTCAAAAATCCAATATAGAATGGTTTTTCCTCAAGTATTAGATGAGAATCAATCGCTATTTTAGGTTTAAAGTCGATTTTTCTATGTCTTCAGCACTGGTTACCAATAAAAACCGAAATGTCAAAAATCCAATATAGAATGGTTATTCCTCAAGTATTAGATGAGAATCAATCGCTATTTTTGGTTTAAAGTCGATTTCTCTGTGTCTTCAGCAATGGTTACCAATAAAAACCGAAAGTGTAGTATTATTATTGATAAATGCAATGATATATATTTTATGTGTAGGTATATGATTTTTTTTCAAATTGAACCCCCCCCCAACGCCCGTTGATTCCTTTTATTTTCAATTATTTTTTCTTGAATTATTATTATATATATAACTTTAATTAGAGAATTATTTATGAATTTAATTAAAAATTGATTTAAAACTAAACTTTTTAAGAAATAATAATTTATCTACAAAATTTTGAAATTTGTTATTTCGTCATTTTCCATTGGAAGGAAATTTGTTTTGGTTTTATGTCTTCTTTTCATCCCCCTCCCTTTCTTTTAACATTTATTGAATTAATTATTTCACTAAGAAGTTAGCTAATATCCCAAAGGCTGGTAACAACTTATTTGGGAATAATTAATAAAATAATTGAATAAATTAAAATAACAAATAAGAGAGATCCCAAAATGCTAGTGAAAAATGAAGTCTATCATAGTCTAAAATCAAACGGTAATTGGCCAGTTTACGAAGGAGTTTTAGATAGAAAGCTGAAATTTGACACAGGTCTAGCTTATTAAAGAGACAGTTAGGGTAATTTTAACCACTAGCTACAAGTGTTCAAGAACGCCTTTTTTCTGATTTTTCAGTTTTTTTTTTATCTCTCAAAAGCCATAACATATCTGAAAGCACCGATTCACAAGTAGGTCGTCAAATGAAGCTGAACGGCTACGTTCTTAGGCGGGTGATCTGTGTGATGTGTTCTACAGCTATCCCAATCCCAGTCATATTGCATTCATCCGCATTACATTGGATTGATTTTGAATGCTTAAAAGAGATACCAAGATCTGGGACCCTTTATCTTTGCTAGCAATGGAAAACGCTATCCCTATTATGACTTATGAGGCATTGGAATTATTTAGACAGAAGCTGGCTCCTAAATAATTCATCTGTAAGTTCTGAAGTAAAATCTAATCAGTTTTTTCCAATATAAATGCAAACATATTCTCACCAGAATGAAATTTATACTAGCTTTTATTCTCGAGATATCGTGGGTACCAGAATCCAGACAAAAAGAAAATTATCTTCGGGAGTGTTTTTTTTTAAAGACATTTCGATAGACTAATATTTAAGAAAAGATAAAAAGTTCAGAAATTACTCTTTACTTGGATCGCCCAGCGAGTGAGGCGTACCGTATAAAATTACGATTGGATATGGCAAGAAGACTTAAATGCTGTAAAATTAACTGCTGCTCCAACCATGAAAGCATTTAAAAGGGTGATAGTAGGTTAAAAAAAGATCAAATTGTTTTAAGATTGAATGAAATTTTTAACCATATATATCAAATGACGATCTAGCAAAATCCTTTGGATAATTAATAATGGTAAGGGCGTGCTTATCGTTTCCAATCAAAATTTAATCAGCGGTTCCTTTGACGGGACAAACAAACCAAGATATAATTTATCTAACGAGGCTTGTGATTGGGAGAGTTGTCGTCTATTAAAGGGGAGGGTAAATTATAGAGTCAGAAAATGCTCAGACCTATCAAGGAAATGACTGACGAAATTGAGTTGAAATTCGATCCTTGATATACTTATCAATCAAACGCTAATATATAATTTCTTTGGTTTGGAAAATAAAGAAAAAATTAATTAAAATGACCTGGTTGGTTTTTTTTTGTTTTTGTTTTTTATTAGATCCCCTCTGTTGCACCTTCTCTTTGGGGAATTAATAAGAGATTTGGTTGGCCTAGCTCCATATTTGGCTAGATCGATGGGCGTCCCCAGAGGGAGCAAGTAGATTATGTTCCTTCATCCGTGAGGTGCATAAAAATTGTATTGAGGTGCGTGCAAAAGTTCGTGCGGAGTTTCAATAGATGGAGAGCGTCGTAACGCGTTGTCATTAATGCCTACTCCTACATATTATATATCCTTGGAAAGGTAACGTCTTCAGCTTTCATTAAAAAAAAATCATTTGTTTTCATACAACTGCTTCGATAAATATCACTTTAAAAATGAATATCGATAAAGTGCATTTACGGCATGTTATGCTTTACGAGTTTCGGAAGGGAATAAACGTTGCCGCAGCAGTTCGTTCAGAACTGTAGAAGATGGTTTGCTAAATTTCGGCGCGGAGAATTTAACCTTGAAGACAAGCCACGCTATGGTCGACCTTCTGACATTGATGACGATGTTTTGCGTACTTTAGTGCTCAATAACCCGCGAATTTCAACAGAAGAAGTTGCTACAGCACTAAACGTTGACAGATCAACCGCTTTTCGGCGTTAAAAAAGATGGGATTCGATTTGAAGCTCGAATATGGGTGCCCAATTTGCTGACCGATAAGAACAAAATCAAACGCTTTTCTGCGGCCGTTTTTTATTTGGGCGGCTCAATAACGAGTCTATTTTGGATCGATTAGTGACGGGCGATGAGAAATGGGTCCTCTACAACAATGTTCAGCGTAAACGGACATGGAAACATCCAGGTGAGCATGGTGCCGCAATGCCAAATGTAATTTTTATTCTTAAATATGATGTAATATTAATATAAATTACACCGTATTAAAGCATAAAGATTAAAGTTTAAATAAATATGATTTCCATCAAAAATCATCTACTTAATTAGTAATTATTTGATTTGAAATGAAAGATTAGGAGAAAATGAAAATTTTGCAGATAGGGTATCACTTATCTGAATAGAACAATATAAACAAATCAATATAAATCTTATAAATTGTTTTAAGGATTTCAGACCTTTATTTACGAGGATAGAGACGTTTAAAGACTTCAAAGACAAAAAAAATTCAGAAATTTTTAAAAAATCTTATAAATTCGATTCACCTACTCTTGAGATTGACAATATTTTTGTTCACAAAAAGTCGAGAAAAATTACATTGGCGTGAAGAAAGTACACTCCTGTTGGCTCCTGGTATCCGGATAGAAATTTTTAAAATTTTAAGAAAATCGATGCTTAACTCCTGATTTCAAGGCTCCAATTGGCTCGCTGTAATACTGACTTCATTGCCAGCTCAAATTATACAGATTAAAAAATATATTCATTGATCTATTCAACAACTCGAGTAAGAAAAATTGTTCAAAAAACCATATGAATAGAAACGATGATTCGTGAAATGAAACTCGATTCTACTGCAGCTTACTGATTTCTTATATTTCACCAACTTTTGAGATTGACAATATTTTTGTTCACAAAAAGTTGTTCGGAAAAGTACTCTCCTCTTGGCTCCTGGTATCCAGATACAAATTTTTAAAATTTTACGAAAATCGATGCTTAACTCCTGATTTCAAGGCTCCACAATTGGCTCGCTGTAATACTGGCTTCATTGACAAAAAGTCAATGAAAATTAAATTGGTGGCAAAAATGGATTGAAAATGATATTTATCTACTAGGTATTTAGATATTTTTAAAGGGGCCATGCAAAATATGTTGGTCAAGTGTGAGTCGAGCCGCATACCGAAGGTTCATTACATTGGCTTTCAAAAAATTTAGGATTTCAAGTCCTTTTTTTACTTTTTGTAGATAAGGATAAAATGGGTGAATTCGTAGAATTTTTTGATAAATTTAAGTTAAGTTATCTAAACACCGAACGGTACAAAAGATCACAAAAAAATAATTATTTGATTAAAATTTTAAAACGATTTTTGATTACGGTGAATATGAATAATACCTACTTTTAATTTGGTTTATTGGGCCTCCGAGGAGCGGGCCGCCTCTTACAAAGATAAAGTTCATTAAACAAATAAATTCAGATTCAGAGCGGGTGGATGAGAGAGCCAGGATTAATCCTGACCCACATTTCACATTTCTTTTTTTTTTTTTTGTATTTACAATTAATAATCATACGCCACCCGCTCTATATGTTCCTCTGCTGAAAGTATAAAAATTAAGGAGAGATCCCCTCATTGCCCTATATGTCAAATTGTTTATTGTTTTTTGGGATATACCCAGGGCGATGAGGGGCCCCACCGCTTTATACCACCACACTCCCTTCCACGAGAGTGTGATGGCCTCGACCCTGACCGAGCCCGCCCCGACGGCAAATCGCTCCGCAATATTGTCCACCAGACTGGAGTTGCCTTAAATTGAAAGTTTATTTTTGCCGATCGTAGCAGAATTTTATATATTAAAGGAGACAATAAAAGAGTGTGTCTTCTGCTGGAATTATAAATTTTTAATTTATTTATAACGAAACTATAGTTTCGAGAGCTTTGCCCGCTTCATCAGTCTATTACAATTGATTCGCAGGAATGAGGCTGATGAAGAGGGCAAAGCTCTCGAAACTATAGTCTCGTTATAAATAAATTAAAAATTTATAATTCCAGCAGAAAACACACTCTTTTATTGTACCTTTCAATACTTATAATTTCTAAATTTTAAATTTGTATCTTATTTAGTTTATGAGCTACACTGCCCTGATAGACGGACTGACGGACACAGTGACATTGTAGCGCACTAATAGGGTCCTGTTGTACCTTTTAAACAGAGCCTAAAGATGATTTTTTCACGCGAATTCAGCCTCCTGAGTAATGAAGCTCTATTATAGGTATATATTTCAGAAATAATGTTGTTTATTTTTTTTATAATGATATAATTATAATAGATATGTTCAAATTTGATTAAATCTCCAAAATTAAAATAAATAATACATTCGCCATGGTACCAAAAGGAATCAGAATATTAATCTTCTGGTTTTCTCCTCCGCGGGTTTCACGTTTTCTGCAGGCTCGCGACAACCTCTCCTTCCTCCTCATTTAGACGACAATTTATATTATTAATTAAAATATTTCCCTTCGTTTTTTATTCATTAATATTATGTCCTTGTTCATTTTATAAATTTCTGTTTGAATTCTTTATTATTTATTTAACTATACTAATTAACAAATATTTATTTGCCTGTTTAATTACCTAAATTTAGTGCTTTTTATAGTATCAATTATTATTAAAAAATTTCGAAAATCAGGTTACCGGGAAAAAAACAAATAAAAAACATTTATTTATAATTCTACTTACTTATAATAAAAAAATATTTAAATTATTAACTTCTAGTCTGAGACATACTTAAGAAAAAATTCCATCTTATAAGTATTCTGGTGTTAAATATTTCGATTTTTTTTTTTTTTTTAATTTTCATTCAAATTTTGGCTTTCAATTTCAAATTCAAGTCTTGTTTCCTGACAAAATTCCAGCTTCCCATCTCGCCAAATTATTCAAACATCAAAGCAATTTGAGCCGCGAAAGTTAAATAATATAATAAATAATTTCTTATGTTAATTCTACATATTTAGAAAATTATTTTATTATTTTTTGAAAAGGAAAAATGAATTGAGCACCCGACGGGATTCAAACCCGTGTCTCTGTCCTTTAACCGAAGAGCGGGTTCGAATCCCGTCGGGTGTTCAATTCATTTTTCCTTTTCAAAAAATAATAAAATAATTTTCTAAATATTTAGAATCAACATAAGAAATTATTTATTATATTATTTAACTTTCGCGGCTCAAATTGCTTTGAGAACAAATTAAAACTAAGGTTTAAAAAGTTAATTGGTCTATTCAAACTTCCTTTTGAATTATAATAAGAAAATGCAAAATTTCAACTTTCTATTATTTCTGAATATTGAATTTCCAAATTTTTGTCACTATTCCTCATTTTCACCTAAAATATCACTGAAATAAAAAAAATTGTGAAACTTATGACTAAATCTACTTATTTATTTGATCCTATCATACAATACAATACAAAGCAAAAATTTTCAACCAAGCAGTATATCGAGATTATTAAAATTACAGCGTTTATATTTCACTTTTGCTTATAAACAGATACGATATTAGATAGGTACATACTACACTGCGCTATTGTAAAATGTTTTAATTTGTATAATTTTAATAAAGAATATTAAAGTTAAGGCATTTTTGTGTGCTACAAAAACAGCGAAGCGGATTGGGAAAGAGTTAATGGGGCGGCTTCAGGATTTAAATTAAAAGCATTACAACTGTATTTTCAACTTGTTTTTCTAGCATTACAACTGTATTTCAATATTCTAATTATTTTTATAATGAAAAAAGTACAACTCGTACTCGTTGTGCAATTGTAGAATGAGTGCTTAATAGTTTTCGTTATCTATGTTGGTGATAAATATGAAAATATAGTTGCTCTAAGTTTAAAGCACTTTTAAAATATAGTGATCAATTTAAAATTCTTATTGTCAAAGAAATCACCAGTGATTGTTTTCTTCTGAATCCGGGTTGTTGTGGATAATATTTATTAAAAATCAGAAAGATTACCATATATTCACTCTTTCACCAAATGAACTTGAATTCCAAAAAAGAAATTCGGGCTAATGGTTATATAGTGAGGTGACCTATCTGGCATATAGATATTTGACATGCGTAAAAATTGTGATGAGTATAACCTTTATGGTATTTAATAAAAACTATCCATAATAGCTCGTAATTAGTAGACAAAAATCTCTTGTGATTTCTTTAGAAATTTTAACTATGGTACTATTATATGTATATGTTAATTTGCATCAAGCAGATAGCAGCCTTATTGATTTCTCTTTATCAATCAACAACTCTGATACTCTCGCCAAAACAAAATCTTTTCAAAGAAAACTATTTGATTTTTTTTTTTATTTTAGGTTAAAAATAAAATGAGAGAGTCTTCTGTTTTTTAAATAAAATAATTTTTAATTATTTCTAGAGACTATAGTTTCGAAGGCATTGCCTTCATCATCAGTCTATCACAAATATTTCAAATTAGTTACAAATTAAGATTTATACATAGAAAATTTTGAAAAATATATAATGTCTTTTTCTTCATGTTTCTTCTTGGGAGTTTAGAATATAACTGGAGCAATATCTGGGTTACTCTTTTGTTTAGGCATTTTCTAAAGAGTTTTACCTGAATGAATGGAATGTTTTTAAAAAGGGTCATTGATAATTTCTAGTTTTTCATTTAAAGATTCAATTGGGCTTTTTTCCAAGGATTTTAAAATTTCAATGGATTCTTTTAAAGAAAGAATTAAGGGGTCATTGACTTCTTTGATCAATTTAATTTTGGATTGATCTGGAAAACTATGATTGTTAGCATTTAAATGCTCTGCAAATGCATAATTTTCATATTTTAATTTGTAGGCTCTCTTGTGTTCATTGATCCTAATGGATAAATTTCTTTCCGTTTTTCCTATATAAGTTGCATTGCAATCTTGGCATGTCAATTTATATACACCGGATTTTTCATTTTCCGGAATTTTATCTTTAATTTGACTTAATTCACTTCCTAATGTATATGGTGATCTAAAGATTGTCGCGTACCTAAAGGTTTTAATTTATGCTTTATTTTTTCGGACATCTTACCTGTATGGTAATATTAGTTTTGGCAGATCTTTAATTTGGTTTTTTATTGATTTAATTTCCTTAGAATACTGAAAATTTTAAGAAACATCTTATGTATTTAATAAAACAGAAAATTAATTTTATTTTTATTATCGCAAATAGGTTTGAAGAAATAAATAAATAAATGTAAAGTTAAGGACAAAAAAATAAAAACACGAAAGAGCGCTTTTATAAGCATAGATAACGCCTGACTCACGGCAACCTGTGCAAACTTGCAGCGAAACATGTCAGGACTTGTAGACTAAGGCGAACGAGAGCTGATGATTTATTGAAAAGAAATATTTATAATTATACTAGCTGCAAATTTCGCATTCTGTTAGAGTTTGGGCTACAATTAAAAGAAAGAATCGAAAAAGTGAAACTTCCCCTTTTTCAGGACCTAAAATGAAAGGGTGAAATTTATTATAGGCTTAATTAACATATAGTGAAAATACAATCAAGCTAGAATACTGAAATTTGACATACTGGTAAAGCTTGTCACATTAATAAAGGAGGAAATTGAAAAACCGAAACTTTCCCTTCTCCGGGGCCCAAAATGAAGGGGTGAAATTTATGAAAACAGATATTTTAAGAGAAACATTTAATAACGAGCTAAACGTGCGTGCCTTCGGCACGCCCTCGAAGCTCGGCCCTCCGGGCTGGTAGCTCTGGCGGGCAGCGTCTCGGTCCAAAAATTTTATTCCTCTTAAAAACCACACTCCAAATGTATACCCGTAAACTACCGAAAATACATCGTCTCTTAAAAGTTTCGCCTCTTTAATTTTTGAGTGGCGGGGGGGGGGGGGAGGAATAATTATGAATATATTTAAATTTAAAATTTAAATTTCATTTTCCTTTCAAAACAAAAATAATGAAATGATTTATGAACTGCAAAAAATTCGCAGGCTGAATCATGGAAATTATTCAAATTTACGCGGTTCAATTAATTTAATTAATTACAAAAAATATATTTAATGTTTCTTAATTTAAAATGAATTGGAGTCTTTCATTTCAAAATTCGAGTGCAAATTAAAATTATATTTCAAATTTGCCTGGTTAATGAAAATCAATTGGAGCTGTCAGTTTAAAATCCTAGCTGACAATTATATTTCAAATTTGCCTCGTTAATTAATATATATTTAATGTTTTTTTAATTTAAAATCAATTGGTGTTTTTCATTTTCATTCGAGTTCAAATGAATACAATATTATCTCGACACAAAGTCTAAATCAAAAATTTATAGTTTTAGTAACTGAAATCATGGTATATATACCATTGTCAGATTGGTCTAGTGGTTAAACCTAATGACCTTAGTTCCGCAGTTCGTACAAATAGCACACACATATATTTATGCATACAGGTTGAAAAATTATTAAGAGAATTTGTTGTACGAATTAGGTTTATGTCTAAAGAAGATGCCAGAGGTGAATTTCTTGTCACAGTCTAGATAGTGAAATTTTTAAATAATTTTAAGTGATATTTTTACGAGTGTTTTGTATCTCAAATGGAACCACCTCACAGGAAAGCTGTTTTGCCATTCGGGTTCGATTTCCGATTTCTGTCTGTTACTATGTCAAATTGAACTTTTATTTTCCTGTTACTACGCCCTACATAAGTGATATAATCTTTAAAATAATTATCATAAAATAAACATAGATTACCATATTTCCAAGGAGGTGTTCCATTTTGTTGTCTGAATAAATCACATCTTTTCGGAAAGAATGATGTCGGGCAGTGTTAATGTCTGGATGGACTGGACGACCGAGTACTCTTCTGAAAAGAATGTTTCTGATAAACAGATGAAAAATATCAAGTTTCTTTGGTGGAATGCGGTCCTTTAGGCAATATTTACTATTATAAATGAAATTTATTGAACTAATCAACGGGTCCGATAATACCGGATCTCTTCGAATTCGCATATATTCATACAAATTACCGACTATTAAATATAAACTTTTCAAGGAAAAAGCAAGGATATCGTATACAAAATATCACTTTGCATATTTCTTAATATATAGAGAGAGATAATATACAAATAATAAAAGATTTATTTTCCCCAATCTATAGGCTTGAATTTAATCCGTTCAATAAATACATTATCTCCAGATTTATAGTTCTTGATATCTCAGAAAATATTTTCTTATGCAATTTTCCTTTTCCTTGGGAATATTTCATGCCTTGTCATGGACATGCATCTATGTGGCCGTGAGGAAGACCATCGAAACCACGTATTCAATTAAACATATTGTTAGTAAATTAAAAAGACAGAAATTTTTCTTTCTTTTGACAACCGACTGTCATCCAAATATGGCAAGTGGTCAGAATTAAAAGATGGACAGCGTTAATTGAAACGGAGATTATGAAGCGGCATTTCTGTTTGTGGTTGACAGAGGAAGAAATCATTCAATCTCTTTGATCAACAGCCAGTTAAACGGACAATCTAATTTCGATCCAACTCAACTTTTGTTATGTACATTTAAAGGAGTTCTCGTTATTTGCGAATTTACTCATTTGTAAATAAATTAAATATTAATAAGAAATTAATCGGAAAATGTTACAAGAAATGAGATTTTTAATACAAAGAAGAAATTATAGGTGGTCTACTTGAGTGACCCCCTTACAGTATGCAACATTCGTCGGTTGTAGTGATTCGTCTCCTTTATTTCTTCATATCGATGCCCATTTTACACTGGTTTGGTTATAAAGCTTTAATATATAACAAATACTGGAATTGGAATAGTTTATCCCTGTATCGTGTTGACTTCTGGGCTCTCTGACTTAATCTGTTAATGGGATGAAACGAAAATATTATCTTCTTCCTTTTCTTTCCATTAAATTTAATTAATAAAGAATGATAGCCCATAAGATCATCTTCAAAACCTACCAGATATAAGATTCTGAAGAAAATTACTACTCGCCAAACTCAGCAAATGTTTCAATTTTACTAAATCAAATTTGCACTAAAAAGCGCCACGCGACGACATTAATATTATCCTAATATGTATTGATAGTTTTACTCCAGTTCTTTTTGACGATGTTCTAACCAGTATTTTTCTTTGAACATTTGCTTTGGCTAGTTAAAGTTCCATATCAACCGGATACATCACGATGTTTCCCCAAGTAATTGAAAATCTGTTTTCTCAAAAAATTGGTGCTTTTTTAAAGGATTCGTAGTTCCTTAGCTAACATCCAATGAAAATGCTTATTTCAGGTTAAGAGATATTGTTTATTAAAACCGATATTAATAAATACATGAGCCACTAAAAGCCAAAGTGGAAAATAATTCTAGCATGGAAATTTTTATACATCAAGTAGGAAAAAAACAAACTACTACATTCTACAATCAAAACGCTAAAGTAAGCATTTCATTCATTGTGGGTCTGGAAAATAGAGTACCTATAAACTAAAAGTAAACTTTTTTTTAATTTTGATAGTGATTTATTTTCCTATGATCTAATGAGTCTTCAAAATGAAAAGAAAAATTAATTACTTGTATTCTGCTCATTTTCCAAATCAGTAAGCTCTAAATTCCTTTATTTTTGAATTAATACTTTGATCAGAAAGTGTGATTTGATTGTCAAATTCAAAATCAGAAAATTGCTGAAAATTACAACAACAAAACAAATTATCTGTTTAAAATTCCTATTCTTTTTTTCAACTGCCGAATTAGACTACTGAATCTGATGTGCTCTCAATAATATCTTGCCAAAGGTTTGATTAATTATACCTACATTAGAAATAAAAAAGCACAATAATTATTAAAGAATTCGTTCCTTTAGATACATGATTGACGTAAGTACTTAGTAAAGTCGTTAGAGCTAAATGGTACATCGAATCTTTTAATATCTGTAATTGAAATTTTAAAAGCGATCAAGTGCGATTGGGACTCCTAAGCCGAGGGTTCGATAATTTTGTTCATCTTTCATCTGAATTAATTATTTCATTGCAAGCAAATATTTTTTCATCAAAAATATCCCACTCACATATAAGCTATTATACTTTTACAGATATTTAAATCAAAAGATTGCAAATTTAGAAAGACAATTACCCACTGCTAGTGCCTTTATAAGCTAATTCTGAGACGTTAAAATAAAAATTAAAAAAAAACATGTTTAATAGGTTTTTAAAATACATACACGGTTGTCACGTGTTTACGGCTAAGTTTAATTATTTCAAATCCAAACTGATCTAATACTTTTTTATTTTTGTGAAAAATTTTGGTCATATTTTCGAAATAATACTTAATTAGCTTTTTAATTAAATATTAATACCTTAATTATTATATTTGTTGCTCAGAAGCCAGTGCGGTTAAATCCATTAAAGAAAAATCGATAAAAATTGATGTTTTTTACATGCTTTTTATATCCCATCTCCATAAGGAAACAGATTAAAAAGAAATAAAAAGTAGGCCCCAAACTTATCAAATGAGAAGAAATTAAACATTTAGTACTAAAAAGATTATACCTAATTTTACGATATTTAAAAATCTTTCCAGAAGTCTAATAATATGCAATAATTATGCACCAACCCAATATAAACATTAAAATAGAATAAATTTAATCTTTATGACAAATTCTAAGATTTTAGTAAATATATTATTAAATTGCGATATCAGAAGGGATTCATCCCCTCAGGAGTCGAACCTGAGAAGTAACATGCTTTCCGGGCAGTCAGCTCACACCCTCGTGACAAAAATCTCTCTCTGAATCGCAATATATTATATAAGCACAGATACTTTTTACCCCACTCTATAACGGAAATTAAAAAATTTACCTTAAAAAAATTTTTTTTTAATCTAAATTTCTAATTTCCGTTTTTAGAAGAATGGAAGTAAAAAGTTTTTGTGCTTATATAATATATTGCGATTCAGAGAGAAGGTTTGGTCTCGAAGGTGTGAGCTGACTCCGGAAATATGTTCAGGCTTCGACTCCTGAAGTGAATCTCGATCTTAATAATATTTCTGCTAAAATCTTAGAATTTGTCCTAAATATTAAATACATTCTCTTTTAAAAATACATCGATTAATCTGAACCCGAGTAGAATTTTTGAAAAACATTCAAACTTTTAATTCCTCCTAAGCATGATTTGCGCGTAGCACGCGTTTTGCCGACTCCCAACTCTCTTTCGCGCTCAAATTAGAAAAGTCCCAGACCACTTCATTCGCCAATACGCATATCCCCATGACTTCAAGGAACTGGAACTCTCTCCCAGCCTCCGTCTTTCCCAGCACTTATAATCTTCAAACCTTCAAAATCCGAGTGCATAAGCACCTACGTCTCCACCCTCTCACTTAATCAACTTTCCCTTCCCTTCGGTAATGCAAGGGTCTTTCGAGATCCATAGGGGCTGCATCTTTACTTCTTGCATTCGATCGCATTAAAAAAAAAAAACTATTTTTAGAAAAAGATGCTCAAATCTTTAGTTTTATAAACATTAAACATACACTTAAACAAATGTAATATTTACTGTTCAATTATTTTTTCTCAAATATGAAAAAGCTATCTAAAAGAAAGCCATGAATAAATTACATTAATTACAATTTAATTGGATTTGAAACAATAAAAGTAGACCTGAATCAAGGTCTGCCGTGACATTAATACCTTTAGAGTGTATCAATGGTATGGCATTCGATTAGATCAAGATTTTTTTCAACAGCGTTTTTTCTATGTTTTAGTAGGTGATTCTTTTTAACTTTTCATTATGAAATTTTAATAATAATAATTAGTAAATTGAAAACAGATAGTCAGAACTCTCTGAAACTATAATAAATTAGGATGATAATAAGAATATAATTTCATTTTTTTTACTTATTTTATTGTTTAGAATTGTTTGAAACATGAAGAATTTTTAAGAATGTTATTCTTTTTCTATTTGGGTGTCTTTCTGTTTAGATTTCGATATCTGTGGTGGTCGTAGATATTTCGAGTTGGTTAGATTTGAAAATTACTAGGTTCAAAGCTTATAGTTGAAAATGCAGAAAATCAGCAGATTGTTAGCTCTTAAGGTAGTTCTTTCACAAATGCAAATATTCAAGAAGTCTTTGAAACTTAGAATTTAAGTTATTAAAAGCATAATACAAATTCTGTTAAAATTTGAAGACGATTTACCATACCAAACATGAAATAATTGCAATTGAAAATACATTTTTAACATAGAGTAGATAGGGGAATATGATCATTATTTTATTTTTTTTTCATTGAAGAATTTTCACCATCTTGATGAAAAACTAATATTTGTTAGAATAATATATTAGGTTTTGATAAAAAACAAAAAAAAACATATTTGGGCTATTATTTGTAGTAGAGGAGGTATAAGCACAATAACTTGGAAGCCATCCGGCTAGTATGTGTATATCCATATAGAGATTTCGTAGTGTGAGTGGACAGCCACGTTAAAAAAACATAACCTAAAATTTTAGGTCCGTTCATATTTATAGAGTGGTTACGAGGCTAAAATTTTTTGTGTGGAAAGAACCTCCTTAAACTGTTGTCAAAAAACTTGGTTTTAATAACCTTCAAGATTGATTCAAATTACAGCTATATAGATCAAACCGTTCTCTGACAAGAAAATTGCCAAATCATCAAAAAAGTAGAATAAGCGTAACTACTTTTAACAAAAGTTTTAATTTTTTTTTCTCTCTAATTTTAGCTTTGAATGCATCACAAGTATGATGGATGGTGATTTTCTTTCAAGAAGAATCTAATTAAATCTTTCTACTGCTTTTTAAGAACTGTCGTAAAAAATGGCATCTATTATCAGATTGGATCTACATTGTAATGATTTATATCTATGCAGGAAAACACATTAAAGAAAAAAATTGATTAATAGTGATTAAGTCTTGCGGGCAAAACATTTGCATGTTGATTATTTGCTAATTATAAAATAAATTATAAAGTGCAACGGTGATGTAATCGGATTATAAAAACTAAGAATCGTTTTTTTAACGCTACTAGGAATATTTCTAATTGAATTGGTCGGTTCAATTGTTGCGGTGATTGTTATGTTGTTAGCCCGCATCGTTGCGACGAACCGTTGCGCTCGTGTCCGTAGGCAGGTAGGTAGTAGACAGTAGGTCGCTAGGTGGCAAGGTGCTGTTTGGCACGCGACACCACACGGGTCATTTCCATAGATACGGGTACAGGTGCGCGTGGCTGGCGGCCGCGGCGTGCGCGGGGCACGCGTCCCAGCGCCCCCACCTGGCCCCCACCACACACCCACACAAGGCTGCCTGGTCCCCACCCCGGCCCCCGTCGACCTGGTGGGGACCAACAACTACATGGCCATTCGTTATCATTATCAGCTTCACGAGGTTATCAATTGAAATGAAAGTTTATTAAATCCACCTCATGAATATACATTCCTACTTGAAAGATCATATGGCTGTTTGGTTACAATGTAACCTTTGAAATGACTATCTGTATGTGTATTAGATTTGGTTATTGAAACTGTAGGTTAAAGGTAACTATCAAACAGCATGGATTAACTCAATCTCCGAAATTCCACAAGGACATAAGACTTTATATTTACTGATATTAATAAGATGTTTTTGTAGAAGCTTCGATGGTCAATTTGATTATCTGAAAGATGGGTGACTAAAAACTAGATGGCCATTTGTTATCATTATCAGATTCAAAATGTTATCTATCCAATGAAATGAACGTTTATTAAATCCACCTCATGAATATACATTCCTACTTGAAAGATCAAATGCCTGGCTGTTTGGTTACAATATAACCTTTGAAATGCTTCTCTGTAAGTGTATTTGGTTATTGAAACCGTAGGTTAAAGGTAACTATCAAAGAGCATGGATTAACTCAATCTCCAAAATATCACAAGCACACAAGAGTTTGTATTCACTGATATTTAAAAGATCTTTTTATACAAGCTTCTTTCTGGTCGATCGATGATCCGAAAGATGGGTCCAACAACCACATGGCTATTTCATCAGCTTCACGAGGTTATCAATTGAAACGAAAGTTTATTAAATCCACCTCATGAATATACATTCCTACTTGAAAGATCAAATGACTGTTTGGTTACAATGTAACCTTTGAAATGCCTCTCTTTAAGTGTATTAGATTTGGTTATTGAAACTTTAGGTTAAAGGTAACTGTCAAAGAGCATGGATTAACACAATCTCCAAAATACCACAAGCACATAAGAGTTTGTATTCAGTGATATTTAAAAGATGTTTTTGTAGAAGTTTAGATGGTCAGTTTGATTAATATCTGAAAGATGGGTGACTAACAACTATATGGCCATTCGTTATAATTATCAGCTTCACGAGGTTATCAATTGAAATGAAAGTTTATTAAATCCACCTCATGTATATCAGTGGTGTGCGGTCCATGGATGCTATGGATGCGGCGCATCCCTAAACTCTCAGAGCGTCAAGAGTATCTTTATACTGTGTCGTATTTCAATTTCGTTTAAATTTGATTTAAAATTTATGGAACTTCTTAACGTTCGAATATGAAAAGAATTTTCCAGATCTCATATTTGAATCATTTTCGCTATCTTATGGAAAATGCTTTAATTTTATGAGGTTGAAAGTAAAACCAAATTAGTTTATATGAACGTCTGACTTTCATTTAAAATCTATAAATTGAATAAATAAAATTAATTGTGAATGTTGAACTAAAAGATGTTTATCCATAAGTATTTGATTGCACTTGGCCGCTTTTTTAATTAATATTTTATCTTCATTATTATAAAATTATTTTTGACACAAACTGATACGAAAGCTTGTCTAGTGAGCAGAGGGTGGAACACAAACATGTTCCAACCTGTCGTGGAACGCTCGCTGTTTGCCAGTATCACCATATCAGCCCAGTCATTTGATAGATCAATCCTGGGAGCCCCTGGTATTTAGACAACTAAAATGGCATATCACTTAAGGGTATAAACAGACGGCGCGGCGCGTCCCTGTCTAGCATCTATTTGTACACTCAAAACTGGATACTCGAAAAATAAAAAAATAAAATGAATAAAATCTTTTTTTTAACATTTTATGAGAACGTCAAAAAACAATTTTATAATTAGGTAGACAAAATATCAATAAAAACAAAGATACTAAGTGCAAGCCGTACACGTAATTTTTTACATCCAAACTAATTATTTTATAGCAACTAAAAAAATATTTTTTAAAAGTACTCAGACAGAGCAACTAAGATAGAAAGGTGAATTATTTTTACTTGCCTCTGGAAGTAGTCAAAGTGAAGATAGACTGGCCGCTCTATCTTTAATATTAAATAGAAAAAATCTAATGTGAATTTGAAAATTATATTAAGCAGCTATCGATTAATTTTGCAAATAATACAATAAAATTTTCAAAAATGAAGTCGTTTTTTGGACAGCATTCTCTGGCTGAAAAGTCACCGCCCGCCCCTGAAGGATTCCTATTATACTTGAAAGACCAAATGGCTGTTTGCTTACAAAGAAATTTTGAAATGTTTCTGTATAACTGTATTTTATTTGGTTATTGAAACTATCAAAGATCACGGATTAATTTAACCACCAAAATTCCACATCCAGACAAGACTTTGTTTTTATTAATATTTAACAAATCTTTGTGAAACACCACTATAACCCGTCAAAAAAAAGCTCCTGTGTTTAATATGTTTCACTATAAACAAACACCGCTTTCCTTAAATGTTATTAAAAAATCTTTTTGTACAAGCTTCATGGTCAGTTTGATGATCTGAAAGATGGGGGTCCAACAACCATATGCCCATTTCATCAGCTTCCCAAGACTATCAATTGAAACGAAACTTAATAAAATCCACTTCATTAATATACATTCCTACTTGAAAGATCAAATGACTGCTTACAAAGAAACCTTTAAAATGTTTATGTATAACTGTATTAGATTTGGTTATTGAAATCAAAGGTGAGAGGTAACTATCAAAGAGCACGGCTTAACTCAACCTCCAAAATCCCACATCCAGGCTAGAGTTTCTATTCACTGATTTTTTTTTTTTTTTTATGATAATGATGAGAGAAGGAGTTACACCAAAAAAGGTGCAACCCCTAAAGGCCTGGGTTGGCCCCTCCATCGTGAAAAAGAAGAAGAAAGAATTTTATGGGTTGGGCGGGGGTCGAAGGTATCTGTGGATACGGGTCTTAAATAGCTGAAGGTTATAGGTCGCGGGAAAGATGGTGGCAGGGAGCGAGTTCCAGTCTCTGGAGGTCAAAGGGATAAAAGAGTTGGCGAAAGCGCTTGTTCGAATTTTATCCAATTTGACAGCGAAGGGGTGCTGAGCGTTAGAAAACCGCGTGTTTCGCGTAAAGAGGGCATTAGGGGGGATAATTGATTTCAGCTCGACTGAACAGACACCGTGATAGTATCTGTAGTACAGGGAAAGGGCAGAAACGGTTCTTCGGTGAGCCAGGGAGTCGAGTGAGTTGGCTAGAGCCGGTTCTCCTATTAGTTTAATTGCTCGCTTCTGAATTGCATCCAGTGTGGCAAGAGAATGCTTGGAGGCACCCCTCCACAGATGAGAGCCATATTCGAGACAGGGACGAATTTGAGCCTTATACAGCATAAGGAGTTGACTGGGAGTATAACAGCGTCTAGACCTAAATAGGAGACCAAGCTTGCGCGCTGCAGCTTTAGCAGTGGTTGAGATATGGTCATTCCATGAAAGGTCAGACCCTAGAGTTACGCCTAGCATTGAGATTTTATCCCTGAATTCTAGTGAGTTTGAGTCGAATGATATGTTTGGGAGGTTTCTGTCGACGCGCCTAGAAATAAGGCAACACTGAGTTTTCCCTGCATTGAAGTTAACTAAGTTTTGGGATCCCCAGTTTTTAAGTTTGCATAAGTCTAAATTAATTGAAGAGGCAATGTCTGCACGGTTTTTATGCGATGCAGGGTCGTTATGTAGGGTGCTGTCATCTGCGTAACAATGTACCGGATTGGAGGGCAAGTTTAGAAGGTCGTTGATATAGATAAGAAAAAGCGTAGGGGAGATAACCGATCCCTGAGGAACTCCAGCGTTGGTGTGGAAGGGGGAAGAGGATATTCCATCGATGACAACCTTAATGCTACGGTCTGAAAGAAAACTTTCGAGCAACTTACAGAGTTTCGGTGCAAGGCCGACGGAGGTCAATTTGGCAAGAAGATTTTGTGCCAGACCATATCGAAGGCTTTTGAAATGTCTAAAGCTACCGCGAGGGTCTCATTCCCGGCCTCCAAGGTTTTGTTCCAGATATGAGTTACATATGCTAGGATGTCACCTGTCGACCGGGATTGCCTGAAGCCGTATTGCCTATCGTGGATAAATTTATTTGACTCTAAGTGTCGTAGAACTTGCTCGTTGATGGCCTTTTCCATAATTTTGGATAAGACAGAAGTGATTGCTATGGGTCGATAGTTTTTTATGTTGGAAGAATCGCCTTTTTTCTTAATTGGTTGGATTCTGGCTAGTTTCCAGGCTTCCGGAAATATTCCAGAGTTATAGGAGAGATTGTATAATTTGGATAGTATAGGAGCAAGTTCAGGGGCACATTTTTTAATGAGAATGGCAGGGATATCGTCGGGGCCAGCAGAAGAGTTGTTCTTTAGATTCTGGATGATCTTTAGAATTGCTGGTATCCTGAAAACAGTATCTGACATTATATTAGTACTGGGGGGTATGTGGGTGGTTCAAGCCCTTTGTCGTCCAGGTTTGAGTTGGACGCGAAATATGAGGCAAAAGCTTCGGCTTTGTCGGGGGCGTCAATGGCTATCGAGTTGTCGGAGAGATTGAGAGGTGGAAATGATGAGTTTGTAAAATTTCTTTTTACATACTTATCAAGGGACCAGAATTGGTTTGAATTGCTGGGGCAAGCTGCTAGCCTGTCAGCTTTTTTCTGAATGAAGGACTTCATCGCATTATCGATTGTTTTTTTACAGTGGGCGCGGGCTTTAGTGAGAAGAACGCGATTATCCTCTGATGGTGTCGAAGACCAATTATAGAAAGCATGATTTTTTTGTTTAACTGCTTCGGAGCAAGACTTATTGAACCAGGGCTTGGAGTCCTGTTTTCCAATTACCCGTTTGAAAGGGACATATAACTCAATGCCCATTTGAATCACTTCAGAGAATGCAGAGGCACATTCGGTGGCATTTTTGTTTCTGAAGCAGTAATCATTCCATGGGAAAGAGCTGAAGAAGTTACGCATTTCATCCCAGTTGGCTTTAAGAAAAAGCCTTATTTCTCTGGGCTTTGGGCAGGGTAGAGCGGGTTTTACTAAGTTGATATGTGATTTTATTTTAATTAAGTTGTGGTCTGAGTTACCTAGAGGTGCAGAGATAATAAAAGAGAATTGAGAAGGGGCAGATGACAGAAAGAGGTCGAGTAGATATGGGGTGTCGTTTGTGTTGTCCGGAATCCTAGTGGGGCGATCTATAATTTGGGTTAAATCATATGAAGTTGCAAATATGTGAGCAGCGTTGCCTTCAGGGGTGTTGGACCTGGAGAATGTCAACCAGTCCTTATTGTGTACATTGAAGTCACCTAGGAAAGAGACTTCAGAATTTGGAAAACGTGAAAGAATTACATTCACACAATTGCCGAGATAGTCGAAAAATTCTTTAAATTTTTTATCATTAGGAGATCTATAGATTGTACAGAGAATTCTACTTGAGGTCTTAGTATTAATTTTAAGCCATAATGCGTCGTAAGCTTTTTTTCTAATATATTGATACTACTGATATACTGATATTTAAAAGATTTTTTTGTAGGACCTTTAATGGTCAGTTTGATAATCTGAAAGGTACATTAGGGTTTGGATACCAAAGTGAAATCAAAACATTAGTTAAAATATAAGATCATTCCTGTCCATGATTTATAAGTTTAATTTAAGGCTCGTAGAGATCTGAACAAAAGAAAAATTTTAAAAACAAGGATTAATCAAAATTGAATGTTTTATCGTTTTCAATTTTCTCAACAACTACAAAAATTATCCCAGTATATTAATATACAGTAACGAAGAAAAAATTATTTTATAATGTTTACAAAGATTCAATTAAATTTTCTAGTTTACTCAAGGCGATATGCTTTCATTTTTTAGTAGCGACATGACCTCAACTCCGATTTTAACAGATTCATGGATTAAGTTCACTAGAAGAACTATATAAATCATCATTTGAAGACAGTTTCAGAATATTGAAAAAGTCGTGAATACTATAGAAACTTTTAACCTATTTTCTAATTTCACTATAGGCTGAAAGAATTTTCAAGAAAAAAAATCTTCAACTCTATCTATTTATTGTAATTCGGAGATTTTGTTTTTTTCATTGATTTAAAATGTTGGTTTAAGTACCTACTAAATTCAATGCAGTTACAGTTTCAAATGTTATTTCACAATCGAACAACCTGAAAACAGCTTCCAGATCATTTAAAAGATAATTAAACATGATCAAGAAACTTAATTTAATGTTAATGATCATCAGATCAAATGGTATTTCAACCATAAAGTATTTTTAACATAAAGAAGATTTTTTTTAATGAAAAAAAAATACAGGTATATCAATCCCAATTATTTTATAGCCCACAGTTTTCTGTGCATGACACATTTGAAATTCACAAAGAGACACAAAGAGGTTGTCCTCTGCTTGATGCAAATAATATGATATCCATATGATATTGAGTCCATGAAGAACATTTATAATTGAAGAAAGACTGATGATGAAGACCAAGTCTTCGAAACTATAGTCTCAAACAAATAAATAATATATACAGATATATCATCTCGAGATATATATGTGTGTATGTTTATTTGCATCAAGCAGAGGACAACCTCTTTGTTTCTCTTTGTGAATCAACAACTCTCCTACTCTCGGCAAAACAAAAACTTTTCAATTACATTTGAAATTATTTCTCTAGAAAATGGTATTAGATGTAACGAGAAGCAACCATTTAACTTTGCGAAAATCTTTGGGGAACAAGCTATTATATTTATATATAAAAAAAAATATTAAATATAGAGATGCTCACTTGCAATAGTGATTTCCATTTAATCAAATTTTTATAAAAAGCAATGTTAAAAGTACTCGACTAAATACATTATATTTCGAAAGACAACGTATTCTTACATGGATGTTCGTGACGGTCATTATTTTTTGGCATATTTACAGCCATTACCTTTCTTACCTAGAAACACAATATCTATACCACTTTATACACTTTCATAATCGTATTGAATGCATTCTTCTCGATTTATGGGATAACTTTAGAGGGATGTGCAACTATTTCTAAACTAGAAATGCAACGGCATGCATTAGGTACCAATTTTAGGCAGATCCTTGCCAAAACACTTCCATGCTATTTTAACAATATTTTAGAACTTGAAAATTTTGATAAAATGAAGTCCTTGCTAATGAAATATTAATTTTCCGAGTACAATAAATGTGGGAAGTTAGGTAATATTCTGGATGGATTGTTGTCTAAAACTCTATTTGTCTTTGACATATTTACAATCATGATATTTTTTCTCAGCTAGAAACGTAGCAGCTAGCAGCTATACCATTTTCATCAGCAGTTTAGTTAAAAGGTGTTCAAAAAACTTAAATTCTAATTAAGATAGTTTTTTAGATTTATTCATTAGTTTGCAAGGTCAGCATCAACACAGCTAGCATAGATTGCAATCCCTTAATGAAAGAACGATCAAGAACTTCATTATTGAAAAATTTATTGAGGAAAAAATAATCTTGACTAGTAGAACTTTCACTAAATTGAATTTGATATATTTATGAAACGAATTTGACAAATAGTCTGGTATATAAATCGTCAAAAGATGCTTTCTCTACAATAAATTAAATTTAAAATGTATAAGAATCAAGACCTTATGTGTCTTGATTGACCAGTTTCTGCCTGTATAAGCTTAGTCCCATATCCTCAAGGATACAGCTATTATGTTTGTTCCTAATATAGGGTTAAAATGCCTAGGATTTTCTTTTAAGCTCGCCCCAATCATGTTGAATGTTGCTTAATTTTTGAGATCTAATGGCTAAAGGCTTTTTCTTTATACCAAGATTGTTGACAAAAAAAGTTCAAAATAATTTAATATGTTTAAGTATATAAAAATTAATAAAAATGCAATAAATTCAGATAAACTCATAATTTATTTGATTAATTCGTTTTGTTTTGTTAAAATATTATGATCGAATCTGCATTTAGCTGCAATGGTTGCAAATGAAATAAAATAAATAAATATGGAGCCCGAAGGCCTTTTGACACGTGGTCTCTCTGGTTTGAATCCGGTTTCGCACTCTCAAATAATTTATTTATGTATTAATCAATTGATTTTCCTTCTTAATTCATTATAGAGAAAGAGATAGCAAGATTTCCCCTGACTAAATCCTTAAGATTATAATTCTATCAGGGCCGCCCGCAGTTGACAATGAAAGGTGATTTCACTTGGCGACTTTAATCATCTGCCCTCTTCATCAACATCTCACTTTATTGTATAAAATAAAAATAAGATTGCAAACTCATTGAAAGAAATTTCCAATCAATCCTACAAACTCAAATTCCCCGTTTTGCAACTCTGTGTCAACAAATATTTTTTATATAGAAATTATTATTTTTAACTTTAAATTAAGATTTAAAGTCTGAATAAAATATTTTATTATAATATATGTTTTATTTCATGTCAGATTTTCCTTCGAACTCATTTAGCAAACTTGCATTCAGGACAGTTGGCTTAGATTCAATTCAAAAAACTTACTTGGTTTCATTAATTATTTTTTTTATGTTGCAGATGTATAATAAGGTGATGCAGGACTGGTTTGGAAAGATTAATCCGCGAGTGAGTTCTCAGGGCGGCCGAAGTATGGATTTAAATACAACTCTATTTGTTATAGAAAAGACAAAGCTCCTATTGGTAAATATATATTTTTATTTTTAGAATATTTAATATCATTTTAATATTAATATTTAATCCAAGGAAAAAGTGAAATTTATATATAGTATATATATATATTGTTTTTGATGGTTCTTTTGTTAATTGAAATAATTATTCAGAATATGGTTGTCTCGATAAAAATGTATAATTATATTTTTATTCAATTTCCTTTTAATAAATAATTGTTTGTTTTATTTTAATTTTAAATCCCACAAAAAGATCATTACAAATATTATTATAAGTATATTAAAGTTAGGCAATTTAATTGACTGAAGAGCGGGGATTGAATGATGATCATCAACCAATCGACTTGATTGGGGAATAATGGAATTGAAATAATTATCGGAAAAGAGGTTTTTTATCTAATTAGATTTTCCTCTTATTAAAAACAAGGACTAAAGATGAATAAGGACACTCGATGGTGGAGAAGTAATCTCCGGAATCGAAGCAAAAAATACAATGTATACATTAATTAATGTAAAATAATTGGTTTAATAAAATTTATAAAAAAAAGGCAATTTAATTGATTATAAATCAAGTTTAAATCTCACAAATATTATTATATATTAGAATTTTTCAATTTAATTAATTATAAAACTCGACCAATTGTTATTTAATTTAAAAATTAATTATACGGTATTTATTTATATACCTATATACACATAATCTGTAGGCCACTAGAAAGCTAGAATTAATTTGAAAAGTTTTTGTGTTTGCCGAGAGTAGCAGAGTTGTTGATTCACAAGAAAGAAACAAAGGAGGTTGTCCTCTGCTTGATGCAAATAAACATATACACACATATATCTCAAGATGATATATCTGTATATATATTATTTATTTGTTTGAGACTATAGTTTCGAAGACTTGGTCTTCATCATCAGTCTTTCTTCAATTATAAATGTTTTTCATGGAGTCAATATCATATGGATATTGAAAACTTGGTGTTCTTTCGTCACTGCTGGAGAGCTAGGAACTCTCAAACAAATAAATAATATATATACAGATATATCATCTTGAGATATATGTGTATATGTTTATTTGCATCAAGCGAGAGGGACAACCTCTTTGTTTCTCTTTGAGAAAGCTAGAAATTCAAAAAACTGGGTACGGGGGCGGGTGTGTGTGTGGGGGGGGGGAGATTGCGATGGGGGGTTCAGAGGTGGGGGTGAAGGTGGCAGTGAGTGGATGTGGCGGGGGGGGGGGGTTAATATATAGCTTTTAACTGAAGCAAAAAGTTACCGAGCATCGCTCGGTGGCCAGGTACTTTTAGTGATTTGACAATTTTTTTGGTTAGTGAACTTAGAAATTGAATCTTGGCAGAGAGTTGAAGTTTATTAATGTAAACTTGTGAGCCAAATGCCAGCTTATTTGTTATATAATATGATCATTCTATATCTCTCCATACGTCAAATTGAATATTTTCTGATTTCTTAGAAACACGAACTTTCTATGATCTCCTGGTCTTTTTTTATCGTAGATTTCGTAATCTAGAGAGAAAGAACAATATCTAAGGCTTGAAAAGCAAAATTGTTGATACACGGAAACAATATTAAAATAAAATACAATGTCAAAAAAAATTCTTCTATTATTGGGCCTTTTAAACATTGTTGTTTTTGGTGTTTACTCTTAATTTGAGAAATAATCATCGTTTGAGATCGAGAGATAAAGAGAGAGTTTATTTCTTTTCGTCTTTCTCTTCTCAAAAAGAAAATCTAAGATACTATCTCTTATGGTAAGTCTAAGATGATATTAGACAAATTTGACTACATGTCAGATGGGCTGTCGCCGGCCCCCCGCCAATTAATCTCAAGTGCGAAAAGTGCTATCAGGACCATCAGAAACCCTTTGCAGTTGATTAACTTCTTATGAGATATATAACCTTACTTACCTACTAGCCAACGCCCACCCTTGGCTGTTGGGCCATTTGGCGAGAAGCGCTGACCAGTATAGATGGGCCATTTGGTATGAGATATATAACCAGCTACTAAGATTGTCATAGATATATTATCTTCTTCGTAAAATTTTGCTGAATAAAATTAAACTATATAATGGTCACTATATATTATTAAATTTCGATTTGTTCATCAGAGAAATTTTTTGATTGCGATAATAGATATCTTAGAGAATTCAGTTGCAGGTTATATATGAGAGAAGTAGTTGGTCTCAAAGAAATGCGACAGCATTTTTAAGATATAAGCTAACTTTTTAACAGCATTTTCCTCGAGGGCTGAACGCGATTGGAATTAGGTGTACACCTCATTTGGAATTATTTTGGAATTCATTATGATAATGCCCCTTCATTTATTGTCTTCCACTTGGAAATGAAAGTGGAAGTAGGTTTAGACGATATTAGGTTGCGGTTCACCCCTCGATTTTCACCTTCTTCGAAATAACAACTCTTGACAAAGAAGATTTATCATCTTTCTTGTTTCTTTATTAAACCAAACTTCTCTAATCAACCTATTTTACCAATTCTTGATATTAAAAATATATTAAAATCCCATTTCTCTATTCGTCCCGAAAAAGAACGGTCGCTTTTTAACAATTAAAAAAAAATCTAATATAAAAAGATGTAGAAGCTAACGAAAATGTCCTCGAAGACCCGGAAAGGCATTCATCGACACGTCGGAATTTTATTGCCTTGTTCGTAATCAGAATGCCTTGTTTTTCTTCAAATCCAATTTTTGGCACCCAACATCAAGTCGTTTGGGAAAAAAATATGAATGTCTTCTTCTCCTTTAGAATATCAATTGGATTTGGAGATTGATTGCCATCTGGTCCAAAATTCGTAATTTTATCCAAATTGGTGAGAATGGGAGAAAACTCTTTTCACATTCCATCGATAAATATCAATAACAATCCAATAGTGTGAAATATTACTTTTAAAGATCGTGAATTTTTTCTATTAAATTTTAATTCTTTCATCTAGAAATAAACAAATATTTTCTTCTCTGATGCTTAGTTCGAATTATTATTTTTTATAGCTTATGATTTTATAGCTTAAATCAGATATTAAATTAATTCAATAATTTAAAATAAAACCATAATAGGAGAATTGAACCCAGGAACTTTTTTCTACTACAGTGGTACCTCGAGATACGAGTGCCCTAACATACGAGTAATTTGAGATAGGAGCTGTCGACCGAGCAAAGTTTTGCTTTGAAATACGAGCGACATTTGAGATACGAGCAACGACCACCTGCGAAACTTTTTCCGAACTGATAGAAGCCAATGGATACAGCAAGTCTTCAACTGTGACGAAACAGGACTTTCTGGAAGAAGATTCCGAATAGGACTTACATAACGGCAGAGGCGAAGATAATGCCAGGCCACAAACCCATGAAGGATAGACTAACTCTCGCACTGTGCGCCAATGCGAGTGGCGACTGCAAGATAAAGCCTCTGCTTGTATACCATTCGGAAAACCCCAGAGCCTTTAAGTCACATAAGATTTTAAAAGAAAAACTGCAAGTTATGTGGAGGGCAAACCGAAGGCATGGGTCACTAGGCAGTTCTTTGTGCAGTGGGTAAACAGTTACAACAAAGTTACAGTCGCAGCAGCATTCGGGGGTTCTGCAAGAAATTGGTTTCGAGGAAGAGCCAGAGGTGGAGGAGGTTATCTCTACAAGTGAGATAAAAGAGATCTTGGGAATGTGGGAGAGAGTTTCACAGTTCGTGGAAAAGAAACACCCCGAAAAAGTTGCAACTGGTCGTGCATCGGAGCTATTTAATGACACTTGCCTAACTCATTTCCGCAGCATTCTGAAAGGGAGGAAGAAACAAACCTTCTTGGACTGTTTTTTTTTAATCCGGCGAAAAAGGCAAAGACCAGTAAAGAGAAAAGCAGTGACTAACATTAAGCATACAGTAGCTTTTAAGTTGTGTGTAAGTTGCATTTAAGTGACCAAAATACAAATATGTACACTTTATAAAACCAGTTTTTTTTTGCTTTACATTCTCTTTTATTATGTTTTTATACAATATTTGTCATTTATAAATACATTTTTCTTATTCAAAAACACGTAACAAAAACAATTGGGGTAGCATTTTTGGGGCTGGAAAGGATTAATGGCATTTCAATTAATTTCAATGGGAAAAATTGCTATTGAGATACGAACAAGGTTACGGAACGAATTAAACTCGTATCTCGAGGTATCACTGTCTACTGGTCTTTCCTCTAGGTACCAAACTTTCTAATCTCACCAAGTAATTCAATGCAGAAACATATGAATAAATTAATTTGAGAAACGGACCTTAATTTCTCTGCCAGCATCTCTTACAAGTGTTTTCAATCTATCTATGTTTTATAGATATATCATGTACTCTGATGAATTAAAATCACCAATTTTTCCCTAAAGAGTTATTGTATGTAGTATGTGATTTAAAAAACATATAATACCTTTGCATTGAAATTAAAGACAAGTGTTTTGTATATTTACTACTGATATCTAGACTCTGACTATTAATTTTTTTTTTAATAAAATAAAACTTATTAGAACTAATACCGAGTGAAGAATGTCTTCAAAGAGTAGGGCTTTAAATAATATTTAAGTTTATTTAGCCTTCTATCAGAGAGTCTTCTCGAAAGAATATACCTACATATTTTAGGAATAACAATCCCCGAAAAAGTCCTCAGTTTAAAATACAAATATATCTAAATTTACAACAATCACATGGCGTAAGCCGAGAGGTGGACCGCGACCTAATATCATGTACACCTACTTCCACTTCCACTTTCATTTCCAAGTAGAGGATCAACAGATGTAGGGGCATTATCTAATGAATTCCAAAATAATTCCACATAATTCCAAAGACGTCTGTGTACATCTAATTCCAATCGCGGTTCACCCTTCGGCGTAAGCAGTCTTGTGTAGGGTTCAGACTTTGAACTTCACTGAACTCAATGAACAATTGCATTTATCAATTTATTTATCCCTATTAATATAGAGACTAGAATTGCGTCCAATGGACTTTCAATCCCATTCAATAATCCCAGTCCTATCATATTATTTTCTTTTTAACAAAATCCAATGATAATATGACTTATAAGAGAATCATGTTCTGGATCTAACATATTGCATCTATCATACAAATATTAATAATAATAATATCTAATAATAAATCAAATAAAGCCGGTCTTCTGTACTTTTATGTCGTAGCTATAAATTTCTTACTATTAAATTTCAAGAAATTTGCAAATTAATAATAATTTGTAATTCAAACAAAAAATAGAAAAAAATGTTTAAGTACTAACTGTCTTTCTATTAAATTCTTTAATTTACAGGTTTACACACATAGTTATTTCTCTTTATTAGAAAACTATACCATTTATCAATAAAACAGTCTTTAATGGAAGTTGTTAATGATAAGAAGACATGAAATGTTTAAAATATAATTATTTCCTATCAATGATGCGGGCTCTGCATTTAAAATATTTACTAAATAAATTTAAAATCGAACCACTCGACTCAGAGAGCAGTTGGGCCTACTGACCAATTGATATTCTATGAAAAGAAAGAAAAAATCGTGCATCGGGCTCTTTCCGGAGGGAGCGACATCAACATCAACATCAACAACAGCCTTGAACAACGACGTCTGGGAATCTGCATTCTTTCAAGAATCGCGACAATCACTTTAAAAAGAAGAAAAAGTTGTGAATAATAAAACTAATAGGTTTCGATTAAGGAGGAGATAATAAATAGTTGGTCAAATACTGTCACGGAATTTCAATCAGTCTTACTTAGCAGGTTTCAATTAAATACCTTGGAAATTGGATTGGATGGTTGCATCCTCTAGGCTGTAGGTTGTTCCAATCATTTCGGAGAAAAATCTTTTCAACAGTTGATTCTGATTCGAATAAATATCTCTTCTTCATTCCTAGAGCGATAAAAAACAAACAAACAATCTATCTTCCAATTGACTAAATTGTTCCACTTCATTCCAATGATAGTACTAATCAAATAAACGAAATACCGGTTTTTTAAATGAATTCTTCAAATCAATATTCTAGACGAGATTTTTGGTGAATCGTAGCATTTGAATTCCACTTTCCTTTCTGGCTAATTTATCATTTCGATAATCATAAAACCGATTAAATAAAAAACTTCATAGCTGGAAGACAAGAACCAGGCTCTTTTTATAGAATCATGTTTATTTTAAATTAACGGATAAAAACTGTACTGGTCAATTAAGAGAAATAATGAATGCGACTGAAATAAATCCTCAAGAAGACTCCAGTTACTATTGCATTTATCTTGTTATTAGTTCTGTAATTTTATTTTATTTTTGAGTTCTTATTATTTTTATTTGTTGCATTTAATGTTTTTTGAAGTCGGTTTTTTTTCTAAAAATTATTTTTATTTTTCTCTTTTTAGTGATGTTAAGAATAGCGACTTATGATAATACCTTGCATGCATCTCGTAAGAGAAAGATTCGGGCGAAGGAATCAGAAATTGATAATAAAATTCAATTCATAAATAGAGAAATTATCTCGAAACGTTAGCGGGTTTTAGATGAACGTTTTAAGATTGTTTTTTTTATATAAAAGTTTTTATTTATTATAATTTCGATTATTTGCTCATAAGAATTGGAGATTTCCGCTATTTCGTCATTGATCATATGATCAGAACTTGACCAAATTAATATGGATATCACCCCTAAAGATACTCCCCTTTCCAAATAAACAAAAGAATCATTGAAATTCGGACCAATAAACAAAGAAGTTATGCGTGAACATACATAACAAAAAAGGTCCAATAACAATGAAAAAAACGGGACCAATCGGGTACTAGACTGAACCCAATGCATAAAAAATATTGAAATCGGTCCACATGGTAAAGAGAAATAAATGTTCAAACTCAAAAAATAAAATTGATTGAATTGATAACCTTCTTTTTTTCAAAGTCGGTTAAAAAATGCAGCTATTCATAAGTAATCGAATCGTTATGAAGCTAACGAACAGTTGTAGCTAATAAACTGAAATTTAGCGAGCAAGTTATTTATTTGAATAAATTAGACCTCTCTACCAAATTTCATTTTTATAAAATAAAATCATATGATTTCATGTTATTATAATCGTGTAATTAATGAAGATGTGACAGTGCACTATACACTCCAAAACTGTAAGGCTGATGTATTAAATTGATTGAAAATTACTAATATTTTATTTATTTGAACTTTGGATGCTCTGAGGCTCATTAGAAACAGAAGTAAAAATATTTTATGCTTATTCGAACTTAGAGACCGCCTCATTGGTGTAGTGGTTAGCATGGCTGGCTGCCAACAAGGAGGTCCCGGGTTCGATTCCCGGCTATACTCAGAAATTTTTCTGTAAGTATAGGGTCTGGAACGGGGTTCACTCAGCCTCGTGAGGATAAATGAGTAGCTGCTTGATTGAGAAGCAGCGAATCTCGGTTAAGAACACTGAAACGAAGGTTGTAGAGATTGCGTTGAGCTAACCACTTGACCCCTCGGTACTGTTTCCAATTAGGACAGCAACCAATTCAGTAGGCCAAGACCCATAAAGGGTTGTCGAGCCAGAGATTTTTTTAAATTCGAACTTAGCAATGTTTGAATGTGAAAAAAATTCATTTTCCAACATACATTTTTTATATAATAATAAAATGTTTCACCTAGAAAACCAACACCGAACTCCTTAAAAGTTATATTTTGTATGTCTATCTGGAATCTGGTACCCAAAATAACTCGAGGACAGAAGATTGTAAAAAATTTATTTCGGGCATAAAGTTTGGAATTTCAAATAAAAAGGATGTAGATTTTTCTAGCTTGAGAAATTCCAGATAAAAATTCAGAAAAAAAAATCGAATTGTTTTATGATGAATAGGTACTTGAACGATTCAGCTAATGATCTGAAATTTCATAAGCAGATTTAGCCAATACTAAGCTTAACCTTTCTGCTAAGTTTAGCTTTATAGCCAAATCTATTCATTCACTGACAAAAAAAATTGCCAAATCAGCAAAATGTGAATCAAGTTTTTTCACTTTCGCCTTCAATTTTAGTTTTTGTTATTTTGAACAGCTGGAACTGTTTGGAATTTGAAATTAGAAAACAATTCAAGAGAATCAATGAATGTAAAATTTAAAAGAACTGTTATTTGAAAAATAAGCTGACGTGTTCTGATGTGGCCATCCACTTGACTTTACCATACAACCTGGCGCCTAAAATTATTTATATTCATGTGTAGGGGGGGGGGGGTTAGTTTTGCATTTTTATACTTCTGAGGAGTCCCACTAATTATGTATACAAAATTTGGTTGAGTTTAGTAAATGGCCAAGATTTTCATTTTTTGACCCTACACGCCCCTCCCCCCAGCAATTTTGGGTGGTTAGTTTTTTGCATTTTTAGACTTCTGGTGTCCCACTGATTATGTATACAAAATTTGGTTGAGTTTGTTCAAATAGCCTAGATTTTTAATTTTTAACCCCCCCCCTCCACTCCCTTTAATTTTTGGTCAGTATGCTTCCAAAATCTAATCAGCTCTTAACTCTCAACGGACCAAAACTACGTGTGAAATTTGGTTTCGATATTCACACTAGTTTTTTAGCTAGCTCGTCCACAAAAATTTGGTAACGCACAGACTAACTAACTATTAAGAAAAATTCGTTTTGTTGCATATGTTTATTTGCATCAAGCACAGGACAACCTCATTGATTTCTCTTTATGAATCAACAACTCTAGTACTCTCAGTAAAGCAAAATCTTTTCAATTAAAACTTTGTCGAATTGCTTTTAACATTTTTATCAATTTTACAGGTAATAATTCTCTTCCGAGGTGGTTTCCCGTTGATTACTTGGTCATTTGTTAAATGAATTTAAAAACACCGGACAGGGTTAAGCTCTAAACATGATTATAAAGTGAAATAGGACAACAAACAATTAAAAATATTTATGTGACAAAATTATATTAATATGTTGGATTAATGATGAATAAATGATCCATGTCCGGTCAAGAAGTTTCCCACTATGAAAAAATAAATATTTTTTCACATGAGAAAAAAGATTTTTGAGCTGATTCGCACACGAACCTGGACTAGTTATGTCGTAAATCAATTTCAAGATTATAAATTTTCATCGATTATTAATTACAAAAAAAAAATGGATTCTCAATTTTTTACTTTTTTACTAATTAGGAAATTGCGTATAATTTTTAGATACCTATTATTTCGACTATTTTATTAAAATAATATTTTTAATTATCATCTATGGGAAAAAAATATTGAAAGATTGATTGGCATCCTGACAGACCGGTGTGACAGATATCAGATTACTTTAAAAGTTGTTTCTATTAAGAGAATGTCTATCTGTTTAATTTACCCAAAACTAAGCTAATTATTTTTTTGTAAATATAAAACTTGTTCTCTTTTTAACAGTGTTTTTATACTTAATACAACTTAAGTATAACCTATCCTCACACCGTCGAGCCGAGTTGTATTTTGATAATGGCAAAAATCTATATGGCAGGGGTGTCCAACCTTTTGGTTTACATGGGCCACTTTTGAAGAAAAAAATTGTTTCGGGCGGGTTCAAAATTTAAAATTACGAATTTTATTTTTCGAAAACTTCACAGTAGATTTTCAGATTTCTTATTTTAGAGATAAAAATTTATCAGGCCAAATTCTAGTGTTTTTCAGTATCTACATATAAATCTCAACGTTTTAATGAATTCTATGACTTTATATAGAGCCACGGGTTGGACAGCCCTGGTTTAAATCAAATGGGATTAAAGAAGGATATGAGGAATGATAATTTATTTTTTAAAAGGGTCACAAATATAATAATCCCTGACTATCCATTATCTATTGACATGTAAGAACGTGCAAGTCAAAAGACAAATTCTGACAAGTTTTAGTCCAAGAGAGAAATTATCAATTAATTGTAATTGTTCTAAAAACCCCACTTCTTTGCCTCCTTGTAGTAGAATGATAACTTGGTTAGTGTCGTAGCATATAAATTACTGAAATAATAAATATTTTAGAAAATGAAAATATGAGAAGAAGAATTTTTAAATATGTATTATATTATTTTTTTATCTTATAGAATTGACCTTATAATTTTGCTTTTAGGGAATTCTTGAAAAAACCTTCACATATTGAACAAATATACATTATATATCTCTACATATAAAGCTCAATGTTTTAAGGAAGTATATGATTTTATGTTGGGCCACACTCATTGCAGTGCTGGGCCGCATACGGCCCGCGGGGCATGGGTTGGACAGCCCTAAGCTAAGACACTACTAAAGATTTTGTTTCTACGATAACTATTTGCCAATAAATAAATGTCAGGTATCGCATTGCTTATAAAACTTCTTTAAAAATAAAGGAGAAATTGTACTCTCAGTATGATCAGACTAAAAAAAATTTTACCTGTCAAACAAAGGCTCAACTGTAACATAATTTAATTCTGATAAGACAATATCTTAATTTCTTAATTTCGGGGGCGCAATAAAATGTGTTGAGTATTTAACTAGTGGATAATAAGTAAGTATATTATTATTTATTGAAGTCAATCTACAAAAAGTGGATTCAGATATCTTTGACAATTGCTGCGGGTTATTATTATTAATTTTTTTATTTTTCTAATACATTTTCTTCAAAGCAGAAGAATTTTTCTTTGTTGGGGCTTTTCCTTCTACAATCTCCTTCTCTCCAATCTACACAGGGAGAATATAAAAAATCTCTATCTCATTAATCATAGGGAATTAAGTTAATGAAAAGGTAGACGGTTTTTGCGAGATCTACAACCAAGAACTTTCAAGTTTTTCAAGGCTTGATATATTTAATTGATTTATAATATATGCGGCGCGTGCCATGACGCATTGCGCAAGGCGACTACACCCCTAACGGCCAATTTTACTTTTAGATTACCACTGATTTACTTAAATTCAATTTTCTCGCCCATTTTTTAAAAGTGCAATTGAATATTCTAACAGGGAATATAAATACCAATGGGTTTTACCTGCGAAGACTTGTTTTATTTCTTTCGTGACTTTAATCTTAAAAAAAGAAAAAGAATCTTTTTTTACAGCCAATTGATATTATAATTTGGAATTGAAAATTATTCAAATTTTTATAAAAGTCGCCGATCTAGTTTCTTGATTGCTATGGTTACATGAGATTTCACAGACTAAATCACGGTTGTATATGAAAAAGCACAAAGAAAACTTTTTGGCTACAACAAAATAATGTTATTAATAATATTTAGGGAAAGCGGGGTTGGTTTATAGTGAAACATTAAACTCAGGAGTTTTTAACGGGTTATAGTGGTGTTTCACAAGTAAAAATAAAAATTAAAAAATTATTTTAATTATATTTTTCTAGTTTTATTTTAAATACTCTATACATATTTCGGGTTTTTAGCCCATCATCAGGAGTTTTTTAACGGGTTATAGTTGTGTTTCACAAGTAAGTTTTCTTCAGTCTTTTGTAAACTCCTGATGATAGGCTAAAACCCCGAAATATGTATAGAGTGTTTAAAATAAAACTCCAAAAATATAATTAAAAATAATTTTTTAATTTTTATTTTTACTTGTGAAACACCACTATAACCTGTTACAAAATATTAAGCTAGGTTCAGGACAGGGTTAAGATCTTTAGTCTGTTAAGCAACTACAAATTTTTTCACTAGCCAGAGACTAGAACCTATCAGGATTTTCTTTCCTGCCAGCAATCATTCGGATCCCAAATAAAAAATATCATGCATAACCATTAAAGCAAAAATAAACCAATACATGAATCATCTGTACTTTTCGTTCAGGTTTCAATTTTTTTTATTTTGGAACTTTCATATGATTTTATTTAATTTTATACTCTGTTGTGAGGTTTCCAATATTGGGAACACGCCCCACAGAGGGAAATTTTATTTTTAAGGAGACACTTCGAGAATTAGTTATTAATTGTGATTTTTTTATTTTTCTTACGGTTCTAGTGGCCTCATATACCTATTATACATACAATATTGTAACATAAACATTTTTATTTATTTATTAAGTTTTTATTGTAGGTATAAAATAATTAAAATGATCAAAGTACCCTTAATACATAAAAAAAAACTTTCATTAAAATTATTTTATATTTATATATGTTTTGAAACTTAATTTGCAGTTTTTTCATATTATGTTCTGCATATTATTGTTTATTAGAGAATTCACTAAGATTTTCTTCTTTAATACTTAAACTACCCTATCGTTCTGCTATTTTTTCAATTCATGTTCTTTGGAAGATTGTTTAAACTAAGTTAATGATCTTTTAGGCTTCCTTCAATAGGAGTTCACTTTTTGAATAATAATAATTTTATGTTAGAGAGTGGGAGACATCAGGATTTTAGAGATGTTTAGTTAAGGCATGGCCAAAGCAGGTTGGGAATCACAGCTCGAGCTATGGCCCCTCTACACCAAGCACCAGCATGGGCTCCGAGGGGTGATCCGCGATTGGAAGTAGGTGTACACCTCTTTGGAAGTATTTTGAAAGTACTTGGAAATATTTGGAAGTACTTGGAAATATTTGAAGTGCTTGGAAATATTTGAAAATGCTTGGAAATATTTAAAAGTACTTGGGAATCTTTAGAAGTACTTGGAAATATTTGGAAGTACTTGGAAGTACTTGGAAATATTCGGAATTACTTGGGAATATTTGTAAGTACTTGGAAATACTTGGAAGTGCATGTGAAGTAGGTGTACAGCATATTAGGTTGCGGTTCACCCCTCGGTGGGCACCATTAAAACACGTTGAGTTGCACGATGCATCCACACATTGGTCCAATAGATGGGCCATTGTCGATGGAAACGCGTGGAAACGCCAGCTAGCCACTGTGCACTTTCATTGCGCATCTTGGTCCTTTTTGATTTGGGGAAAAACGCTTCCAAAGCCAACCTTTGGCATCACCATTTCCATCAATAATTTTTAAAGACTTAGGTGTCGGTTCAAGGTGAAACATTTTTAAATAATAAGTAAGTAAAATTTCAAGGTAGATTTTTTTTTGAAACCTACCTTGAAATTTTGCTTACTTATTACCATTTCCATCATCAACCACTATCAGCCACTACAAGCCAACCCCCTCTACACAATGGTGATGGTTTTTAATTGACCCATGATGGCCCATAGTGTAGAGGGGTCATTAGAATAACAACTATCCAAATTTGATTTGATTTTTTTTATGACTTAAAGTTCTCAAGAAATTTTCTTTTTGTGGCGATTTTCATTCGTGAATTGTGTGAGCTAGAACTTGAAACTTGGGTAAAATTTGGACAAAGCTTTCAGATCGTTAGCTAGGACATTTCGAAAGAAACCCATACTATACCAGTAACGATTCGTTTTTTTTCTTATTGTCCTTATTATAAAACTGGAAGCTCTGAAAATAAAATGTCCGAAATTGGTAACTGTTCGCTTATTTATTTATTTATTTATTTTCAATAAACATTTTGGCAAAAATTGAACTTTATATGGACAAAATGAATGATATTTCTCCATGTTTCAAACTATTCTAAATATTTCTAAACACGAAAAATGAAAAAAATCGAATTCGAATAAACTCTATCTGCCCATTGTAAGGAATGATGATTTTTATATAGGATAGAATAAATCAAATTATCACACTTTTGAAAGAAGACTGCAGTTCCTTAAATAGTACAGTAATAAATTGTATAAATTGATCTGAAATTGAAATGAGAAACTCTTGAAAATACATATTCTAGCGTAATTGGGCAATTAATCAAAGTGTTTAATAGCTTTGTAAAGCAAAATAAATGTAAAAATGTATTCTTTTTTTCTTTCAAGAGTCTGAATTTAAATTAATTCATAATTTTTAATTGAAAAATCATCGACTATAGTTATATAATATTTTATTTAGGAAACTGGAAACGATTTCGACTCCACGCCTAACTCCACCCACCATTCAGTCACAATTTATGTCGTTTAAACCTTCTAATTCTGGATATAATTTGCTTATGGCACGCGTTCAAACTTGACCCTGAAATCATAATACTTGTCAACATACATTCATTTTTTTCTAATTAATAAAACATTAAGGAATATAATATATTAAATATATATTCGAAACAGGAAAACGATGTATGGTCAAAAAATCAAAATGAAATTTATTTCATACTCTAAAAGGAGTCAATCCATAGAGGGAGATACATTTAAGATAATAAAATACCATTTATGATCTTTAAATTTTTCGAATTAATTAAGGAGCAAGTTTGACTTTTTTTTGTTAAGATCAATTTTGTTTTCAATCAATTTTTAAAGCTTTTTAGCGAGTTTCTTTTCTATTAAGGATACGCTACGCGAAATGGTATTTGGAATATTTTGAATTCCTATTCAAATTATTTAAAAATATGGAATAAAAAAACAGCGGGGAACTTGTCAAATATCTGAATACATTCTTGTTTTGTAGATTGGTAAGTATAGGTTATGAGGTCATTACAATTTGGAAGGATTTTGTTCGGTAGCTCGAATGAGCTCCACGCATCCAAGTCTCTGAAGATCAGCTGTTCTTTTTTATTAATTCGGACATTAGTATATATTCGCTTCCCAAAATAAATCTGTTCAATTGCTAATTTGAATATCTAATCAATCTTGAATAACTATTTCTTTTTTTAACCTAAATTTTTATTTTGTTATTATCATTTCCCTCGATAATTTGTATTAATTTGAAAGTTTTTATTATGAAAATAAGGACAAGTTTTTATGTGTGACTTTTTATTTATCAGCCAACGTTTCGTAGACTTTGCCGACTTCTTCAGACTATTTGAAGTCCTGAAGAAGTTGGTAAAGTTGACGAAACGTTGGCTGATAAATAAAAGCCACACATAAAAACTTATCCTTATTTTCCTATTATAAACTTTCCAATTTTTATTTTGTTTCTATAGTTAGATGTAATGGCTGACTTATATCGAAAGCTTGTGATTTCCATTTAATTTCTTTTAAATTATTTCTAATAAGTAGAATTTATGTTCATAAAAGATTAAATTAAGAATTGTTAATATCAATCGAGAGTTAAAAAATGTAAACATAATTGACGAAACCAGAAACGTTTTTTTATTTTTTATTTATTTTTTTAATGCAATCGAATGCAAGAAGGGGTGCACCAGTAAAGATGCAGCTCCTATGGATCTCGAAAGACCCTTGCATTACCGAAGAGAAGGGAAAGTTGATTAAGTGAGAGGGTGTAGACGTAAGTGTCTATGCACCCCGGTTTTGAAGGTTTGAAGATTATAGGTGCTGGGAAAGATGGAGGCTGGGAGAGAGTTCCAGTTCCTTGAAGTCAAGGGGATATATGTATTGGCGAATGAAGTGGTCCGGCACTTTTCCAATTTGACCGCGAAAGAGTGTTGGGAGTCGGCAAAACGCGTGCTACGTGCAAAGCATGCTTTGGGGGAAATTATTGATTTTATCTCATCAGAGCACCTGCCGTGATAGTATCTATAGAAAAGGGAAAGAGCAGAGACATTTCTTCGATGAGCCAGCGAGTCGAGGGAGTCGGTGAGGGTCTCTATAAACATATTTAAATAATTGAGGGTCTCTATAAACATATTTAAATAATTTTTAAATAAACAAATAAGGCAGTGTTTCCTAACCTTTTTTTGGCTAATGGCACACTATCTCGACTCATTTGCAGCACACCTAAATATAAAAATAAATAAATAGAAGTTGTATCAAAAAAATGAAGTAATTACAAATACTATTTTAAAGTTACAAAACCCATGCAATTTATACAAAATCTTTGCTACAGAACAAACATTTTAAGATGATTTCTTTTTATTAATTTAATTTTTCTATTAAATGATAAAAATGAAGAAAAAAGTAAAACTTTTTCACGACCCAGTATGTTCGCCAGTTAGAACAAGTATTTTTTTCACATTATTGCCTGAATTTTATTGAAGTTGAATTAAATATTTACTTTCTCTATAACGAGTATAATTTTGATCCAAGAGCAAAAGGCCATTTCTAGAAAATTGAATCTTTAATAGTCTTGACTTGTATTTCAAAGTATCCTTGCATTTCCTTCGCTATAAAGGAAGAAATGAGATAATTCTATCCACGCCTTTTATAGTTATTTTTCTCGATCGGATTCTAATGAAAGAATCGCGAATATTTATTAATTAAGAAAAAAAGTGAAACATTTTTCAAGACTCGGGTCGCTAGATATGCCGTAGTAATTAATAATAAACTTAAATATAAATTGTTTATTTATGCCTATATTATGACTTGGCATTAAAATCACAATAATTTTTTTTCTTTTTTTCATTTTTGAACCGGAACTTTTAAATCTAGAGCAATGTTACTCAACCCTTTTTGGTTGACAGCACACTAATGTATGATAGAAAAAAATTGAAGTAATTACAAATACTATTTCAAAATTATAAAACCCATGCAATTTTAATTATTTCTCAAAAATCTCCCCGGCATATTTGACAATCTCTAGATGCACACTGGTTGAGAAACACTGAAATAAGGATTAAAAATGGTGTTTTTCCCCAACTTAAGAAACATCTTTAAAAACCAAAGAAGATTGTTTGTGATTAGAAAACAAATAATCTGACGTGTTCTGATGTGGCCATCCACTTGACTTTACCATACAACCTGGCCCCTCACTTATATTTAATATTTAATAAAATTATTAATAATCATGTAGGGGGGGGGGGGTAGTTTTTGCATTTTTAGACTCCTGGGACCCACTGATTATGTATTCAAAATTTGGTTGAGTTTGATAAATGGCAAAGATTTTCATTTTTCGACCCCCCCCCATTTCGGGCGGTTAGTTTTTGCATTTTTAGACTTCTTGGGTCCCACTGATTATGTATACAAAATTTGGTTTAGTTTGGTAAATGGCCAAGATTTTCATTTTTTGACCCTCCGCCCCCCCTCCCATTTTGGGCGGTTAGATTTTGCATTTTTAGACTTCTGGGGGTCCACTAATTATGTATAACTAGATTTTTAATTTTTAACCCCCCCTCGACCCCCCTTAATTTTGGGTCGATATGCACCAAAATAGAATCAGCTCTTAATCTCAATGGACCAAAACTACGTTTGAAATTTGGTTTCGATATTCACGCTAGTTTTTGAGCCAGCTCGTACACAAATTTGGTAACACACACACTAACTAACTAACTAACAGACATTTTGATAAAACAATTATTATCTCAAAAAATATAATTTTTTCGATGTTCACTTATTAGAGCTTTTTTGTAGACCTAAATGCCATGGTTTTGCTCAATTTTTTGTATGGTAAAGTAAAAAGGTACAACATTTTTTAATCTTTTTTTTTTTTTGATCATTCGAAAATTCCTTTTGTACATTTTCAAATGAAGGAAAGAGTCCAAGTGGGCATGAGTCGTCACTCCAATATAAATTTTTCAATATTTTTCAAATCAAATTTTTTACTAAGCTATCGATTCATATCAAAATTTTAAAATTTATATTTTTTCGTAGGCTGACTAAATTATTTGAATATATGGATTTAACATGTACGTATTTTCAATCTCAACAGAGCAAAACAGAGAGTGACTCAGCCACGCTCAAGATAGACCAACATTTTGATGTTTTAAACAAGTGTCTTCTACTAGTCTCGTAATGGAAGTTGCATTAATCGAGACAGGTCGCCCTTCAGTGACAACATTTAAAATTGAGAAGGATTGGAATTTAAAGATCCCAAACAGGAATCTCTCTCGATGTCTCAACTAGAATGTTTTTTCCTTTTTTATACACTTGCTCCAGACAAAATAATCAATTCAAAAGGATTATTAAAATCATTAATAAAACAACTAGCTAGTGCAGTGGAAAAACAAATGTTCAAAAATAACTAAATCGATTCACATTAATAAAGATTTAAATGTCTTTATAGAGTGACTATGATATATAAATAAATGTGGTATTAATCCCAATCTATTTATCTATTGATTAAAAGAATAAGGAAAATTCTGAGACAACTTTATTTTCATAAACGAGTTGTCTAAAATAACTAGCTATCTTCAAATTTGGTTTTAAGTTGTGCTTTTCAAACCTTATGTTTAGAAAAATATATGTTTAGGATTTAGAGGATTACCTGAATTAAATTTTCCTCTGATTGTTATTCGATATAATTTAGAAATGTACTTAAGGAAAAATAAATTAAAGAAATTATTAGAAATATGTATAATTTAGATATCAGAAGGGTTCATCCCCACGGACCCAAGTACCAAACATGCTTTCCCGAAATGAGGATTCTACTCCTGAGGGGTGAACTCTTATGGCATCTAAACTAAACATATATCGTCGCCTTAGTGTAAACCTGCTAACTCACAATAAGAATATTTTACAGAACAGACAAAAAACAAACAAAATTTAATATTGTTGTTAAGGAAAGAAACTATTTTTCACATTTTTTTCTACAACTTAGGAGTAGTAATTTTAAGTAGCAGTTTTACTTGTCGATGCTGCATCTCTTTTTCTTTCGAACGGTATTAATATGTCATATATGATAAAAAATGGATTTATCAGGTTTACACTCTAAGGCGACGATATTTAATTTCACCTTTGACATTGGATTTTAATTTCTTTTTTCTCAAGTAAATTTATTATTGAGAAAATCCCTCCAGGGAAACTGAAATTTCGTAAAAATTTTAACTTAAAAATGTTCCAAAATTCAAAAAAACAGTTTTGAATTATAATTTCTTAATTTATTTAGAAAAAATAACCTGAGAAATTTGTAAAAATTATAAAAATATTAACAGTAGGTACTTTTAGGAAATTTAAATAATGATCAATTGAAGTGACTTATTTAAAAAGATTTGTTCAAGAGAAATGTAAAATAAGCTGACGTGTTCTGATGTGGCCATCCACTTGACTTTACCATAAAACCTGGCCCCTCACTTATATTTAATATTTAATAAAATTATTTATAATCATGTAGGGGGGGGTTAGTTTTTGCATTTTTAGACTTCTTGGGACCCACTGATTATGTATACAAAATTTGGTTGAGTTTGGTAAATGGGCAAGATTTTCATTTTTTGACCCTCTGCCCCCCCCCCCATGGGAGGTTAGATTTTGCATTTTTAGACTTCTGGGGGTCCACTGATTATGTATACAAAATTTGGTTGAGTTTGCTCAAACGACCTAGATTTTTAATTTTTGACCCCCCCTCGACCCCCCTTAATATTGAATCGATATGCATCAAAATCTAATCAGCTCTTAATCTCAATGGACCAAAACTAAGTGTGAAATTTGGTTTCGATATTCACACTAGTTTTTGAGCTAAACTCGTCCACAAATTTGGTAACGCACAGACTAACTAACTAACTAACAGACATTTCGACAAAACAATTATTATCTCGAAAAATACAATTTTTTCGATGTTTACTTATTAGAGCTTTTTTATATAGCGAAATGCCATGGTTTCGCTAAATTTTTTTAATCGAAATAGTTTCAGCCGTTTTTAGATATTTAGAAAAAAAGAAGGAAAAAAAACTTTTTTCATGCACGATTACAATACTTGATCATACCCTGTATGTTAAAGTAAAAAATCATTTTAATTATCATAATAAATTAAATGGGCAGCTTAAAATGCCTAGTGCGAAAGAACCGAACGCTTAGAATAAAGAATTTTCACAGGAAGATACATCTAACGAGTAAAGTAACTTATAAAAGTTTTTAATTTATGAGGGCCCAAAATTTTGTCTATATTTTTAATATTTAAAAAAAATAAAACAGTAATATGTGGATATGGGTCCCACTTTCATATATTCGTATTGCTTTGAGCTCATAATTAAACCTGAAGGACTATTTTGACAAAGATAAATCCCTTTCATTTTTTCTGTAGACAAAAGTATGCACAAACCGCCTTATGTTGCGGCGCAGACCAAACCTGTATCATCTAATTTTGACTTTATAATAGTAAAGAAAAATTTAACAAATTTAAATTTTTATGCAGATTAATTCCTAATTAGATAATAGATTAAATAAAATCTGTTTCTAATCGACAATAAATATTCATGAGGTTAGTAATAAAATTATATACTAAATATTTTTAATCAATTATTTTACGATAATTAAATCAGAATATACTATTTCAAAAAAAAAACCCCAAAAGGAGAATTGAATTTTTTTCATTACCCCAAATCGAGAAATTTTATTGATGAAATCGATAATTAATTTAATCGTTCCAAGAAAAAGCGCTTTTTAATTGTGCATAAAATTATTGTTTAGCTTAGTATTTAAATATTCATAAAATTAAGGCAATATCACCTTTAGTTAAGTTTTATACACGCTGAAGGAAGATAAACTTTTTAAGACATTAATGGGTTATTTGATCAAAATTGAACTGGATATTATAATCGTCTTTCTCTTTGAAGGGTATGATTTCAAGGCGTTTAAGCGGTGTCTGAAATGTCGATCGTTACTTATTTAGTAATGCAATTTTATTTCCCTCCTTTTGAGAATTACTGCTCTTTTATTGATAAAAATGAGAAATCGTAAAATGACGATTAAATTAGAATTCACTAGCAAATATTTTAAAATAGATAAATCCATTTTTTATATATTTTATATTCTTTTAAAAGGGAAATTTACATATTATGTACACGAGTTTAAACGCTAATTTTTTAATATAATTCCAATGTATGCGAATAAAATAGAAAAAGTTAAATTTTATTACAAAGATCTAAAGAATGCTTAGAACCTGAAACCTCATGCCCTCAAGATGTACATATGGCTGCAGATATGCCAGGAGGGGAAAGTTAAAGAGCAAGTTTATCTTTGGTGGGCATTACAGCTGATATATAGAACAAAAAACAAAATTCAATTTTTAAAATGATTAATTTTTTTAAGGTATTTCTTTCACAAAAATTCAAGAAGTATTCGAAACTTGGAATATAAGTCATTAAAAGCATAATAAACACACTGTTAAAATTTGAAGACGATTTACCACACCAAATATGAATTAATTGCAATTTAAAATGAAATTTTTACATATTGTAGATTGGGAAAGGGTAGGAAAATGATCATTATTTTATTTTTTTCATTGAAGGACTTTCACCCTCTTGATGAAAAACTAATATTTGTTAGAAAAATATATATTCGGAGTAATTTAAAAAAAAATTGAAATTATTTACCTAGTACTTAGTTTTGATAAAAAAAATAAATAAATAAAATATTTGGGCGATTATTTTTAGTGGGGGGATATAAGATCAATGACTTGGAAACGATCTATTCATAAAGAGAATATAGTAGTGTGAAAAGTACAGTCACGTTAAAAAAACATAACCTAAAATTTTAGCACCATTCATATGTATAGAGTGGTTACGAGGCTAAAACTTTTTGTGTGGATTGTCGCGAAAGAAATACCTTAATTAATTATTTTCTATTCCAGAGATGGTCTTCAAGCTGTGTTCCTCGGAACACGAAAATTCGAAAAAAAAAATTATAAAGCGCTCACACTAGTTGACTAGTGTTTATTTACAAAAAATATAAAGATACATTTAGTTATATTTGAAAATTAATCAGAATCTTAGTGTGTAAGCTGCCGATTCGTTCGCAGCGGCATAATAATAATTAATAATAATAATAATATTAATATATTTATAAGATTGGATCTGAGAATTTTATTTATATTAATTTATTTATTTATTTTTCGAGGATCTTAATTCTCTTTTAGAATAGGTGTTGATTTTCTTTGTTTGCAAAAAATAATAACACAGTTATATTTTTTCCATTTATTTTATTTTATTGTTATATCAAAGGACGTTTCGACATATACATTCATGTCATCATCAGCCTAAAAATAAAACCACCCTTTCATCATTTCCAATATCTATAATTTTATAAACAAATGAACACATCACATCTTTTTTACATTATTTACATTCTTTCTTACATCAAAAAAAGCATCAAACATACCTTGAACAATCTTAAATTTATTTGATCCAATCAAATCACATTCTGATTCATCTGAATACATATTACAAGTTATCAATTATTTCTTTTCTATATTTACTATCTTTACGTCCTTTGATATAACAATAAAATAAAATAAATGGAAAAAAATATAACTGTGTTATTATTTTTTGCAAACAAAGAAAATCAACACCTATTCTAAAAGAGAATTAAGATCCTCGAAAAATAAATAAATAAATTAATATTAATATAATAATGAAATTATGTTAAAAATTTTTAATAAAAAATAAAACATTTTTCTTTAATTGTGTTTACATAAAGTAGGTAGCTATAGCAAATTGATTTACTTTAAATATTATTTTACGATATATTTGTCTAAGGGGCGGACAGGGTTCCTCAAAAATACCCTACCTAAGGGTTCTATGAATCGACAAATTTTGAAGACCACTGTTCTATTCGATATGTAATTTTTTATGGATTGTAATTATATCAAAGAAGAGTGTGATTTCAGCTAGCTCTGGTGCGTTTAAAGGCTCGCATTATCCTGTTCACTCCTCGACCGGATAAGCAGTACCGACTATCCGATTGGGACAAGTGAAAAATAAATTAAAAACATGTATGTTGGCCAAGGAGCAAACTCTACTGATGTATAATAATAAGTAGAGATTGTGGTGTTAGTGCAAGGTGAAACCATGTTTGGAGGTAAGTGTCTCAAGGGTCTGGACTAGTTGCCCGGAAAGCGTACTAGTGCTTGGGTTCGACTCCCGAGGGGACAAAACCCTCCTACATGCAATATAAACATATCTATTAAAATCTTAGATAAATGACCTAAATTCATAAATAATAGTATTATTGATTTATATCATAAGTTGATTTTGAGAAGGAATTTCAATCTTTCTTTCTCAAATAGATACTCATTTCATTACAAATATTTGCCTATGCATTGGTCCGGTGCTGAATCTTTATTTCAGTTAAGCATTAATTTTTACTATTCCAATCGAGTTGAATGGAGTGAAAATCAGTGGCTTTCGTTATATGTTGCATGTTTGGAGGTAAGTGTCTCAAGGGTCTGGACTAGTTGCCCGGAAAGCGTACTAGTGCTTGGGTTCGACTCCCGAGGGGACAAAACCCTCCTACATGCAATATAAACATATCTATTAAAATCTTAGATAAAATGACCTAAATTCATAAATAATAAATCATTAATAAAGATAAAAGTAAATAAATATTATATGTACAAGTGACCAAGAATCCATAACTCATAGTAAATGAATATTACATATAATATTTATTTACTCTTATCTTTATCTACTGATGTATATTATATGATTTTATTTTAATTTAATAATTAATAGTAATAATAATTTAATTTAATAATTTAATTAATTTTTTTTTTTTTTTTGGGCTTTTCGGCCTTTTTAGCCATAAGCCACTTTACGATACTATATATTTATTTTTAAAATTTGTCTCTACTCCCGGGGTCAGATTTTAGCTGGATGCCTCGAGTCGGATTCGAACCCGGGTCCCCTGGTTAGCTCGCTGTCATGCTACCGCCTAGCCTATCTGACCCCCCAATTTAATTAATTAATTAAATTTTATAATAATTTTATAATTAATTTTTATTTAATTTAATATTTTATTTTAATAAAGAATTTAAGGATTATGTCAAAAAATAGATTAGTTAGAAAAAGGCTCGCCGAAGGCGGGGGTCGCAGCTATTATAGTATACTCATAAAATAAGATGGCCATTCATACTAGTTTTATCAGAGAGAACTGATTGTTTGGTCATGGTTAGTCGTGAAAAATATAATAAGTACAGTTTAGGAACACAAAATCAAAAATGATTAATGAAAAAATGATTGGTTAATTAATACTTTAAAAAACAGTTTTTAAATTATATTTTATTATATTCCTTCATTTAAAGTAAAAAAAAGACAAGCATAATCCTCATTATTTTTTCACATATTATACGAAAGAGATTTAAATCATCCTGTCTGAGTTAAATAAATGTCTTGGTTTTAAATATGCAAAAAATACTCATCTTCCAAAATGTTTTGTGCATCTTTGGAGACGCTGTATAATTCAATATATATAATGTATTAAAAAGTTTTTAGTTTGGTTTGAAGAGGCCAATCGACTTTTCCAATAAATGTTCATAAATCTATATTAAAGATAAAAGTAAATAAATATTATATGAAATATTCATTTACTATGAGTTAAGATTTCTAGGTCACTTGTTTCACATTAAAATTAAAAAAATAAAAGAAGTAAGTTTTTTCAATATATATATTTTGGACTGTAAGCCCATCTTCAGGAAACTACAGAATTTTAACTAATACAAAATTCGAATGCAAAGGTTTAGTGAACAAGAGAAAAATTATTATCATTGTCTAAATTATTTTATGGGATAATCTCTTTTAGCGATAGACTATTGTTCAGTGAAAATTTGGGTAGGGTAGGCTCTATTAACCTATGGATAAATAAAGGAAAAATAGAAGTACATTGATTATAATCTATTTGCTAGGAATATATTTTTGGGCTTTGCTAGTCTCTTTTCACTAAACCTATATATACCTTTGCATTCGAATTTTGTATTATTTAAAATTCTGTACTTTCCTGAAGATGGGCTTACAGTCCGAAATATATATATATTGAAAAAATTTACCTCTTTTATTTTTTTAATTTTAATGTGAAACAAGTGACCTAGAAAACTTAACTCATAGTAAATGAATATTTCATATAATATTTATTTACTCTTAAATCCTTATTAAAGATGTTTCACCTTGCACCAACACCATAATCTCTATTAATCATAAATCTATACTTCATTTCCTGTTTTAAAGCAGAATCATAAAGAATTAGGAATAATTTATTAGAATGGAATAATAAGAACATATTTCATTTTTGAATTATTTGAAATAATTCAAATTCTTTCATAGATGAAAATGAAAGCGATTTGAAATCAGCTCCGACATCGGCAATTGATATATGATCTTTTTCGTCGCTAGCCACCCCATAAAAGCCCTGGAAGCAGAAAATAAATTCTAGAGGGATTGGAGTGAAGAACAATTAGTCCTAATATGGAATGTTCCTTGTTCTTTGATAACTCTGGAAATGGAAGGAGGAACTGTTAATGGAATTCAGTGAAGCCCACCTGTAGCGTCATCTCGTAAAAGTCAAAGGGTGAAGTTCAGAGAAGGGGAAGCGACAACATGACCAAAAGACCAAACGAGAGAACCTGTCTCGAGATGGAAACGAGAACCAACACTGGCACAACGACCACGCCAACAGGTTCAAAAGTGTTGGCCAAGTTGGAGATGGAGAAGCTCACGAAAATAACACCACTCGGAAATCTCCACGGCAAAGAGCATTTCCATAAATTAGACAGCCTCTCTTCACTTTTCATTTTACTTAAAAAAACTCACAAATTTATCTCTGTTATCACAATAATATATTTACCTACTAAATATTTAATTATTATTTTTTCAATTTATTAAAATATCTTCAAAAGCTTTAGTCAATTAATTACGTCTTAAACTCTACTCGCTCTATCAGTGGTTCTTAACCTTTTTAATCCTCGATCCATATTTGAGAAATATGTTCATATCGCGACCCAAAAAAGCCAAATTTTTTTCATTACCTTTTTTATATCATTCTTTAGTAATTTTCTTCAATTTTATAATAATGACTTTTTTTAAATCACAAATAATTTTTTTTAAACAATTAAGATATACATACTTACTTATAATCGAGGGGTGAACCGCGATTGGAATTAGGTATACACGTCTTTGGAATTATGTGGAATTATTTTGGAATTCATTAGATAATGGCCCTTTCATCTATTGTCTTCTACTTGGAAGTGAAAGTGGAAGTGGAAGTAGGTGTACATGATATTAGGTCGCGGTTCACCCATAACTTACAATAAGTACTTTTCGATCCAATGAAAATTTAATGAAAAAGCATATGTCTTTAATATCTTTACTTTCATTAGTATTGTTTAAATTAAATTAAAATAAATTTTTAAACTTATTGAAAATAAATGTAAAAAAAGTATTTAGTTAGCGACTTAGCGCGACCCAAAGAATATGCTTTGCCACCCAATTTTGGGTCATGAGATACCACCCATAGGTTAAGAACCACTGTGGTATATTACGACAAAAATAATTGTATATTATTAAACACCTTAAAAAATATATCAATAGTTTATATATAAATTCACCTGTTAATTTTCTGTGATTATTAATACTCGATATTTCAATTGAAGATAATATTCAATTAAAAAAAATCAATAGGTAATAGTTAACATAAGAAATTGCTGAAAGATAGTATAAAACATGTGATTTCATTGAGAGTTATATTCAAAAGATACAAGAAATACTTGTCTTTGAAAAATCATGATAATGTCCCATAATGAATCTGAGTTGTTTTGGATAATTTTTTATTACATGATATATTCACCATTTATTACATGGTATATTCACCTAGTTCAAAAAGCCGTTCATACTAATGAATGTTCTTTAAGGCGAAATCAATCTGAAATATAAAAGACAAGCAAAAATTTCACACGGTTAATCTCTATCTTTAAAAAATTACGCTGTCACGTGATTCCAAATATAAACATTCGTACAGCCAAACCATAGTTTAAATAGAAATTGGTGAGGGTTTTGAATTATTTTCAAAACACAAAGGGAAGTAGAGTTTACTGATGTTGTTAAATTTGGTTCAAAGATCTAGAATCTTCATTTTTGAACTTTCGCTTCATTTTGGGTGTTTATTTTCAAAATATTTTAAACGAAAATATAAAAAATTACATCCTCTATCTCTTTGCTTCTGATTTTTGATATTTTCGTTTAAAAATTTTTGAAAATAAACACCCAAAATGAGGCGGAAGGTCAAAAATGAAGATTCTAGACCTTGAAACAAACTCAAGCAACATCAGTAAACTCTAGTTGCCATAAAAGTGAAATGCGTTTTTACAAGTAAGAACGCGTTCTTACTAAAAACGGGTTTTTACTGCAACATATATAAATAGTTCATTTTGCCCAGTGAAGTAGAATTAAGATTTTGTTTGGGTAAATACAACCTTAGTGACATGTAACTAAACTTATCCATAACAATTCTAATTCACTGAAAGGCATTCTCGTGAATTTCAAACTAATGTTAATTCTACTACATTTGGCAAAATATACTTTTATATTAAATACTTGGCTCTCTAGAGAATTAAATACAATATTTAAATTTAAAAAAATTGCCTATATTTTCATATAACCTAAGAAAATAATTTAAGTCAAGCAAGAAAAATTTAAATATAAAAAATGTTTAAATTAAATATTCGGTAGTAGGAATGTTTTAAATAAATATTGAAATATGATTTGATTGATGATTATAACTACTTTTCTTAGCACAAAAAAATCAATTTTTTTTTCTTCAACACTAATATCATAAATCCTTTTAAATGCTATAGAAGTTGCTAATTTTTTTCCTTTAAATTCGTTAAGTACTACTGTCAAATATAAACGAAGGTCGAAAAATATATTACCCTATTAATAAAAGAGTTGTTTTCTTTTGGAAATGGATTCAAAAAAATCCCCGATCGGAAACAGGTTTGGTCCAGCTCTAGTTTCTTTTTTTTTTTAATTTTATTTGATCTTTAACATATTTATATTTTTTATTTCGGAACCGGTGCTGTATTTTGGCGAATCTTTGGCCCGTTTCGAGATCAGGAAGGAAGAAGCGAATATAGGTCAGCAGGAGACCAGCATATGGGCGATAGATCGGATGGGGGCTCAAGAGAGAATGAACTCCCAAGAGAGAGTTTGTTTATCAACAATTTCTAAAGATAAACAGTTTATCAATTAAAAAATTTGAATGACAATTAGAGAACCAAACTTTACATTGGTGTTAAATAAATAAATATATAATATATTTATATCAGTGGCGTGCGATCGATGGATGAGATGGATGCGACGCATCCTTAAAATTTCAAACATTTAGAGTATTTTTAACCGACTTCAAAAAAGGAGGAGGTTCTCTATTTGACTAATTTTTTTGTGTCTATGTAACCTCATATCTCCGCCAATTGTGAACCGATTTTGAAATTTTTTTTGTATTGGGTTCAGTCTAGCTTCCGATTGGTCCCTTTTTTACTTTATCCAATGCGAAGCATGGGAGAAAGTATTGCAATCGGTCGCGCAGCAAGCGCGACTTCAACGGGTCCTCAGGTGAAGACTACGGAACCCATGGACTCAATTAAGGTCACAAATTGAAGTATTCAATGAGATTGAATTTTAGCACGTGGCGGTTTTGCCAAAAGTTACCTGGAATCTCGTCGAGAGGCCAAAAAGTGCCATTTTTTACTTTATCCAATGCAAAGCATGGGTAAAGTATTGTAATCGCTCTCGGGGCAAGCGTGTCTTCAAAGGGTCCTCAGGTAAAGACTACGGAACCCATGGACTCAATTAAAGTCACAAATTGTAGTATTCAATTAGGTTGAATTTTAGCACGTGACGGTTTTGCCAAAAATTACATGGAGTCTCGTCGAGAGGCCAAAAAGTGCCATTTTTTCATTTAGTGCGTGCGGATAAATGGATGGATGGATGGATGTTATCGTTTTTTGGCCCACGATTTTTTCCACACCGTTGCACCGATTGAAATGAAATTGAAAACCTACCATTAGTTTAACAAAATGAAGCGCTGATTAGCTTTTGGTACATATCGGCCCACAAACATTAGTACTTTATGTCAGTACTTTTTTAGTTTTTTCTAAATATCTTGAAAATGAGTTAACCAATTTTGATGAAATTTAATATCCTAATTAAGTACCTTGGGGACCACAAAAAAGGTTAAATAAAGTTTTTAGTAAAATTATATTTTAAAGTACTTTACTCTAGAGTAAGAGAGTACTTTTTTAATATTTTAAATTCTTTAAAATTTATTCATTTGAAAGTTTTAATATAGCTCATTTAGCCTTGCTTAAGTAAGAATGAATAGGCTTCTCTCTGTGAAATGCTAAAAATTTGGGAGGAATTTTTATAAGTAACCATAGCAACTGCGTTGTTTTCTTATCCGTTACCTTTGCTGAAGACATAGAGAAATCGATTTTAAACCAAAAATAGCGATTGATTCTCATCTAGTACTTGAGGAATAATCATTCTATATTGGATTTTTGACTTTTCGGTTTTTATTAGTAACCATTGCTGAAGACATAGAGAAATCGACTTTAAACCAAAAATAGCGATTGATTCTCATCTAGTACTTGAGGAATAATCATTCTATATTGGATTTTTGACGTTTCGGTTTTTATTAGTAACCATTGCTGAAGACATAGAGAAATCGATTTTAAACCAAAAATAGCGATTGATTCTCATCTAGTACTTGAGGAATAATCATTCTATATTGGATTTTTGACGTTTCGGTTTTTATTAGTAACCATTGCTGAAGACATAGAGAAATCGACTTTAAACCAAAAATAGCGATTGATTCTCATCTAGTACTTGAGGAATAATCATTCTATATTGGATTTTTGACGTTTCGGTTTTTATTAGTAACCATTGCTGAAGACATAGAGAAATCGATTTTAAACCAAAAATAGCGATTGATTCTCATCTAGTACTTGAGGAATAATCATTCTATATTGGATTTTTGACGTTTCGGTTTTTATTAGTAACCATTGCTGAAGACATAGAGAAATCGATTTTAAACCAAAAATAGCGATTGATTCTCATCTAGTACTTGAGGAATAATCATTCTATATTGGATTTTTGACGTTTCGGTTTTTATTAGTAACCATTGCTGAAGACATAGAGAAATCGATTTTAAACCAAAAATAGCGATTGATTCTCATCTAATACTTGAGGAATAACAATTCTACATTAGGTTTTTGACGTTTCGATTATTATTGGTAACCATTGCTGAAGACATAGAGAAATCGACTTAAAATCAAAATAACGATCGATTCTTATCTAATACTAGAGGAATAACCTTATTGCATTCCATTTTTGATGTTTTGACTATTAATGGCAACCTCTACTGAAAACGTGGAAGAATCGACTTAAAATCAAAAAGACTAAATTCTTTTTGGTAAACAACTCAAGCTTGAGTTGTTTGCCATAAAAGAATTTAGTCTTTTGATTTTAAGTCGATTCTTCCACGTTTTCAGTAGAGGTTGCCATTAATAGTCAAAACATCAAAAATGGAATGCAATAAGGTTATTCCTATAGTATTAGATGAGAATCGATCGTTATTTTTGATTTTAAGTCGATTCCTCCATGTCTTCAGCAATGGTTACCAATAATAATCGAAACGTCAAAAACGTAATGTAGAATTGTTATTCCTCAAGTATTAGATGAGAATCGATGGCTATTTTTGATTTTAAGTCGATTCCTCCATGTCTTCAGGAATGGTTACAATAATAACCGAAATGTCAAAAATCCAATGTAGAATGGTTATTCCTCGACTATTAAATCAGAATTATTTTTAATTAATGTCAACATGAACTACAAATTGCAAGTGATATCTGATTAATAATAAAGGAACAAACATATTAATATTTCAAATGAATTTGGATAAAGTTTAGCAACGATCCGTTGCAGTTTATTTCATTTAGTGCGTGCGTATGGATGGATGTATGGATGGATGTATGTATGGATGTTATCGTTTTTTTGGCCCACGATTTTTTCCACACCGTTGCACCGATTGAAATGAAATTGAAAACCTACCATTAGTTTAACAAAATGAAGCGCTGATTAGTTTTTGGTACATATCGGCCCACAAACATTAGTACTTTATTTCGGTACTTTTTTATTTTTTCTAAATATTTTGAAAATGACTTAACCAATTTTGATGAAATTTAATATCCTAATTAAGTACCTTGGGGACCACAAAAAAAGGTTAAATAAAGTTTTTAGTAAAATTATATTTTAAAGTACTTTACTCTAAAGTAAGATAGTACTTTTAAAAAAATTTTAAATTTATTCATTTGATCGTTTTAATATAGCTCATTTAACCTAACTTAAGTAAGAATGGATAGGCTTCTCTCTGTGAAATGCTAAAAATTTGGGAGGAATTTTTATGAGTAACCATAGCAACTGCGTTGTTTTCTTATCCGTTACTTTTGCTGAAGACAGAGAAATCGATTTTAAACCAAAAATAGCGATTGATTCTCATCTAGTACTTGAGGAATAATCATTCTATATTGGATTTTTGACGTTTCGGTTTTTATTAGTAACCATTGCTGAAGACATAGAGAAATCGATTTTAAACCAAAAATAGCGATTGATTCTCATCTAGTACTTGAGGAATAATCATTCTATATTGGATTTTTGACGTTTCGGTTTTTATTAGTAACCATTGCTGAAGACATAGAGAAATCGACTTTAAACCAAAAATAGCGATTGATTCTCATCTAGTACTTGAGGAATAATCATTCTATATTGGATTTTTGACGTTTCGGTTTTTATTGGTAACCATTGCTGAAGACATAGAGGAATCGACTTAAAATCAAAAATAGCGATTGATTCTCATCTAATACTTGAGGAATAACAATTCTACATTAGGATTTTTGACGTTTCGATTATTATTGGTAACCATTGCTGAAGACATGGAGGAATCGACTTAAAATCAAAAATAACGATCGATTCTTATCTAATACTAGAGGAATAACCTTATTGAATTCCATTTTTGATGTTTTGACTATTAATGGAAACCTCTACTGAAAATGTAGAAGAATCGACTTAAAATCAAAAAAGACTAAATTCTTTTTTGGTAAACAACTCAAGCTTGAGTTGTTTGCCATAAAAGAATTTAGTCTTTTTGATTTTTAAGTCGATTCTTCTACATTTTCAGTAGAGGTTTCCATTAATAGTCAAAACATCAAAAAATGGAATTCAATAAGGTTATTCCTCTAGTATTAGATAAGAATCGATCGTTATTTTTTGATTTTTAAGTCGTTTCCTCCATGTCTTCAGCAATGGTTACCAATAATAATCGAAACGTCAAAAACCTAATGTAGAATTGTTATTCCTCAAGTATTAGATGAGAATCGATGGCTATTTTTGATTTTTAAGTCGATTCCCTATGTCTTCAGCAATGGTTACCAATAAAAACCGAAACGTCAAAAATCCAATGTAGAATGGTTATTCCTCGACTCTTAAATGAGAATTATTTTTGAATTAATTTCAATATGAACTACAAATTGCAAGTGATATCTGATTAATAATAAAGGAACAAACATATTAATATTTCAAATGAATTTGGATAAAGTTTAGCAACGATCCGTTGCAGTTTATTTTATCTTGAGACAGTCTTATAACTCAAAAACAGTGCATTATATGAAAAAAAGTTTCAAATAAAAGTTTATTTATATCAGGGGAAACTAAACTAAGCTTTGTTTTTTCGACCTAGAACAA
>JALMQS010000099.1:15894959-16110157 GCA_024734495.1 Forficula auricularia
TCTTCCGTGATAATCTTAATCTGCTTATTATTGTAATTATTTTACCTTGTTTAACCCACGCCATTCGATTTTCACTTATTACTACTAATTTTTTAACTGTGTTTAAAGCACTCTATTCGATTTTCACTGATCATTACTAATTATTTAGCAGTGTTTAAAAGTACTAGTTGTACTCATAAAGACCCATGAAAATCACACACTAATTCAATTGTTGATTCTCTTGTCTAGATTTAAATGATAAAAGATTTAAATAAAAAAAATGATAAAAATTAATTAATATAGATTAAAAAATATTTATAACTAAAAATTAGAGTTTTTTTTTTAATGCAATCGAATGCAAGAAGGGGTGCACCAGTAAAGATGTAGCCCCTATGGATCTCGAAAGACCCTTGCATTACCGAAGAGAAGGGAAAGTTGATTAAGTGAGAGGGTGTAGACGTAGGTGTCTATGCACCCTGGTTTTGAAGGTTTGAAGATCATAGGTGCTGGGAAAGATAGAGGCTGGAGAGAGTTCCAGTTCCTTGAAGTCATGGGGATATATGTATTCGCGAATGAAGTGGTCCGGCACTTTTCCAATTTGACCGCAAAAGAGTGTTGGGAGTCGGCAAAACGTGTGCTGCGTGCAAAGTATGCTTTGGGGGAATTATTGATTTTATCTCATCAGAGCACCTGCCGTGATAGTATCTATAGAAAAGCGAAAGGGCGGAGACATCTCTTCGATGAGCCAGCGAGTCGAGGGAGTCGGTGAGGGTAGAATCGTCAATTAGCCTGACGGCTCGTTTCTGAATTGCATCAAGGGTAGCAAGAGAATATTTTGAGGCTCCACTCCACAGATGAGAGCCGTATTCGAGAGAGGGGCGGATTTGGGCCTTGTAGATGGTGAGAAGTTGTGGGGGTTTGTAAAATCGCTTGGACCTGAATAAGAAGCCAATCTTCCTTGCTGCATATTTCGCCACAGAGGAGATGTGTTCATTCCAAGACAGGTCAGATGCGACAGAGACGCCCAACATGGATAGGCTGTCACACATTTTCAGGGTATTCGAATCGAAGTGAATATCAGGGAAATCTCTATTTTCGCGCCTAGAAATTAGACAACATTGAGTCTTATTTGAATTAAAGTTAACTAAATTTTGAGAGCCCCATTTACTCAGTTTGTCTAGGTCGAGAGTAATTGAAGAGGCAATATTGATTCGATTATTCGGGAGAGAGGGTTTGCCTTGTAGAGTGCTATCGTCGGCGTAACAATGAGTGGGGTTTGCACGTTTGATCAATAAGGTCGTTTATATAAATAAGGAAGAGTGTGGAGGAGATTACAGAGCCTTGGGGAACACCAGAGTTTGTGGAGAACGATTCAGATGATGTTCCATCCACCATTTATACTTCGGTTTGTCAGAAAGCTTTCTATCCATTATTTTACATAGCGTAAAAATGAATGAACGTACCTGAATTATATTGATTTTTTAATGAGACAGATATCGGTAATTAATTGAGTTATTGAAACCTCAAAATATATTCGCTTTTACTATAAATACACATTCACACACACACATGTAATATTAGTTGAAAATCGATGGCTATTTGTAATTTAAGTCAACATGAACTGCAAATAGTCAGTGATATCTGATTAATATTAAAGAAATACAAATATTAATAACAAATTTTAAATTTAGGGAACATTAGGGAATATTAATATTCCAAATGACTTCGGATAAAGTTTAGCAAGGATCCGTTGCAGTTTATTTTGGAAGTGCGTGCGGATGGATGGATGGATATGGATGTTATCGTTTTTTTCGTCCACGATTTTTTCCACACCTTTTGCACCGATTGAAATGAAATTGAAAACCTACCATCATTTTAACAAAATGAAGCGCTGATTAGTTTTTGGTACATATCGGCCCACAAACATTAGTATTATACAACATTATTTATTTCAGTACTTTTTTAGTTTTTTCTAAATATCTTTAAAATGACTTAACCAATTTCGATGAAATTTAATATCCTAATTAGGTACTTTGGGGCCGACAAAAGAGGTTAAATAAAGTTTTTAGTAAAATTATATTTTAAAGTACTTTACTCTAAAGTTAGATTTTTGAATTCTTTAAAATTTATTCATTTGATCTGTTTATGGTAATATAGGACTCATTTAACCTAACTAATTAAGAGTGGATAGGCTTTTCTCTGTGAAATGCTACAAATTTGGGAGGAAAGTTTATAAGTAACCATAGCAACTGCGTTCTTTTCTTATCCGTTACCTTTATAGAGGAATCGACTTAAAACCAAAAATAGCGATTGATTCTCATCTAGTACTTGAGGAATAACCATTCTATATTGGATTTTTGACGTTTCGGTTTTTATTGGTAACCATTGCTGAAGACATAGAGGAATCGACTTAAAATCAAAAATAGCAATTGATTCTCATCTAGTACTTGAGGAATAACCATTTTATATTGGATTTTTGACGTTTCGGTTTTTATTGGTAACCATTGCTGAAGACATAGAGGAATCGAGTTAAAATCAAAAATATTGATTGATTCTCATCTAGTACTTGAGGAATAACCATTCTATATTGGATTTTTGACATTTCGGTTATTATTAGTAACCATTGCTGTAGACATGGAGGAATCGACTTAAAATCAAAAATAGCAATCGATTCTCATATAATACTCGAGGAATAACAATTTTACATTAGATTTTTGACGCTTCGATTATTATTGGTAACATTGTTGGTTAAACTTGAGTTGTTTACCAAAAAAGAATTTAGTCTTTTTGATTTTAAGTCGATTCTTCCATGTTTTCAGTAGAGGTTGCCATTAATAGTCAAAACATCGAAAATGGAATGCAATAAAGTTATTCCTCTAGTATTAGATAAGAATCGATCGTTATTTTTGATTTTAAGCCGATTTCTCCATGTCTTCAGCAATGGTTACCAATAATAATCGAAGCGTCAAAAATCTAATGTAAAATTGTTATTCCTCGAGTATTAGATGAGAATCGATGGCCATTTTTGATTTTAAGTCGATTCCTCCATGTCTTCAGCAATGGTTACTAATAATAACCGAAACGTCAAAAATCCAATGTAGAATGGTTATTCCTCGACTATTAAATGAGAATCGATCATTATTTCCCTTATGGAAATAAATAGATTTTCGAAATATGTTTTTTATATATTTTTTGAAAATATATTAAAAATATAAAAATTTTGTGTTAAATTTATATAAAATTTATACTAGAGCGACATAAAAATAATTTTATTTTAAGAATATATAGAAAACATAAACCTTATATAAATTTAACACAAAAATTTTATATTTTTAATATATTTTTAAAAATATATAAAAAACATATTTCGAAAATCTATTTATTTCTATACGGGTTTTGAATTAAAGTCAACATGAACTGCAAATTGCAAGTTATATCTGATTAATAATAAAGGAATAAACATATTATTTTTTTATTGTTAAAGGATAAATAATTAATATATCCAGTACACACCAAGCCAGCAAAACATATTAATATTTCAAATGAATTTGGATAAAGTTTAGAAACGATCCGTTGCAGTTTATTTTCATTGGTATTAGACATTTTTTGTTAGGCTTGTTCAGGCCTAACTTCTTTGTTTATGAACCGATTTAGATGATTCTTTTTTTATTGGAAAAGGGGTATCTTAGGGATGGTGCCATATTAATTTGGTCAAGTTTTGATAATATGATCACTATTAATAACATCACTAACAAGAGAAAAATAAAAATAATTTTTAATAAAACCGACTTCAAAAAAATTAAATGCAACAAATAAAATACACTAAAAGGTATAAAATAATTATTATCTTATTTAGTTACAACTAAACGACGAAATATTAACATAAAATTACTTTTTGAAGTCGGTGCCAAACAAACTATACTTATAAGCGAGCGTACCCGCCAAACGTACTAAGTAAGATCCGTCGAGTGCGATTCATAAAAGCTATATGTTTGGCACCGACTTCAAAAAGTAATTTCATGTTAATATTTCGTCGTTTAGTTGTAATTAAATAAGATAATAATTATTTTATACCTTTTAGTGTATTTTATTTGTTGCATTTAATTTTTTTTGAAGTCGGTTTTATTTTTTTCAAAAAATTTTTTTTCATAAATATCGACTTCAAAATTTCAGAAGAATCTTTAAATGTTCAAATTATTATCCATTATTTCAAATATTACTATAAAAAACATTTTTTTATTTTGGAAAGTATAGTGGTTCTCAAAATGAAATAAAAATTGTTGCATAGTTTCAATGGGAAATAAAATAAGTGATTTTTCTCAAAAGGGTGCGTTTAGAAGGTTTGAAGTCCCTGCCTGGTATATCTTCCAGTTCTAGCGTGTCACAGACAAGTTCAGACGAGTTTTAGTGGAATAAAAATTGTTCTCGCTGAATAAAATAGTAATAATACAAAAATGGAAGAAATAAAGATGATACGGGAATCTATGGACTAATCCATTTCTAAAAACTCTCAAAATATAAGAACGCAAATAACTAAGAGTGGTGCTCTTGACAAGTCATAGCTTGATTATAGTAATAGAATTAGGAGAAATTTAAGATTTTCTTATAGGATAGGCTTATTCATTGTAGAAAATGATCGATTGTGGAGTTTATGGTTAGCCATAAGAATAATTTCTGACTCCTACCCTCACTCACACAAAGCCGTATCCGTTTGGGGCGAAGGTCCAAAAATATTGTTTTTAAAAATCTAATGTTAAATTTGATAAATTGTCAAATCATTATAATATGCAGAAGCGTAGGTACCTACTCAGTCTTAAAAATTTTTTTTAGTTTTTCAGAAAAATTATCCTTGATTTTTGTGAGAAAATGAGAAAAGAATATAGTATTGTTGTATAAAAGATTATTTAACGGTTGAAATTTGGTTCACAAGTTTGGATTAATAACTAACTGCACCTGTATGTTGGTAACACAAGCCATTTGATGACAAAAAATATCTTTTTTTTTTTATTTATTTATTTTCACCGGGAACAAAGCCCATTTAGACAGCACATAAGTAGAGTGTTAGTAGGGTTAGTGAGGGAGTCGAGTTTTTAGCCGGTAGAAATTTTTATTTGCCAGCCAGGATCGAACCCCGGCCTTCCACTCCAACATCCTCATAATCGATCGATGCCGAAGCGAGGCCAGTGCGTTAGTCGGCTCGGCTATCCCGGCTCCCAAAAAATATCAAATCACTTAAATTTTGTTAAGGGAGAATGGTGTAGGTTCTTGGTGAAACATATTAAATAAGATAAAGAAAATTTTTTTGAAAAATGTTTTTTTTTTGGAACTTTTTCAAAAAAAAATTTAAATATAAAATACTAGGTAGGTTTCACATAAATAAAAGATCGGATGCCTGTCCTTTGAGAACTCCTGAAGATGGGCTTATACCCCGAAATATATATTGAGTCGTGCCTAACAAGCATCCGATCTTTTATTTATGTGAAACCTACCTAGTATTTTATATTAAAAAAAAAATTGAAAAAGTTCCAAAAAAAAAACATTTTTCAAAAAATTTTCTTTTACCTCACTTAAATCTTTATAAAGAGTATACTACTTACCGAGTATTAAAAAATGTTCACTTCAATTTATTCTTGATTTTGATGTGTAGAAATTAAGTGTCGGCTGAAATCTCAAGACTTGCATTTTTTGATGAATTGGTACGTTATTTTTGAAATATTTGATGTTTACTTACAAATACAAAATTAATAGTACCTAAACTCATTTGGTGAATTCTCTACGAATTATCATAATTTTACCAGACATTTATTATTAATCGAAAGAATATTTTATGATTCAGGTTTCTATCGAATTGTCTATTTATGCAGGCATGTCTTTTTCAAAATGGATACAATTAATTAATATCATAATTTGCATATCGGCTTTATCAAACGCTTCAGAAAAAATTCTAATAGCTATTAAATTATTTATTGATATTAAAGACAAAACTATAAAACAAAAAGTTAAACATTAGAGGAAAAACAAAAAAAATTAATATCAAAGATATTTTATCACATATTCTGATTTTAGAGCTTTTCTGAGTATTAGGACAATTTCATTGAAAAAATGATGACTTTAATCCCTGTTTATTATATGGATGTTGAAATTTAGAAGATTTGTAAAGTGAAAAAGTGAAAATAAAATTAGAGGGCGAAACTGTTAAATAAATTTCTAAATTATAGTTCAATTTTACAGGTGATGAAAAAACGCCACTTTATTTAAGATTTCTTGTTCTTCTGAAGCCAGCAGATTCATGATATTAAAAGGGACAATCAAACTAGAGGCAAATAAATAATTTAACAGCTCGGTAGATACTTTTTTGAATTTGGGACAATTAAAAATGAGATGATTGATCGATCCTTCATCTAGGTTACAATAAATGCACATCGGGTTGTCAAAAATGTATATTTCGAATAGATGTGAAGGAAAGTGTACATGATTAAACATGAATCAATGTAGAAGTTATATGTATTTCCAGCAAATTAAAAATTGTATTAAAGTTTTTATCGAATGATTATTTTGAGAAAGGTCGAATTTTATGTGGGTTCCAAAATATAAAATATTTGGCCGTTTTTATGCGAATTTTGTAGCTATTGGCGTTTAGCAATGGCTTAACGTAAAATTATGAAATAATTTTACAAATTGACTTATTCCTTCCTTACCACGTGAAATAAGAACGAATTTGATATCTTAAGAATTTTGAGTTATAAGATAAGGTAGGAAATTCTCGCACCGAATCTCACTTGGCCAGCTTATATTACTTTATTCGGATTGTGGCGATTTTCAAGTGATGATAATTATACTTCGAGTTAATTCAGTTCATTAATCTGTTAAAATCACTGTGCACACACACCTACGTCTCCACCCTTCCGTTTGCTCACTTTCTCCTTTTCTTCAGTAATGCAAGGGTCTTTCAAGATGATTCTCTTAGGGCCGGTTGTATGTCACAGAAAATGCTTTTACCACTAACAGTGACACTGACAGTGCCTGGCATCTGATTGGCCATCCCAGTCCCTCCATTTACAATCTACCCTGTGTTAGTGGTAAAAAGCATTTACTTTGCGACATACAACCGGCCCTTAGTGTGCCCCTTCTTGTATACTATCCCATTAAAAATAAGACTTGAGAGGGAATGTAACTTTAAAAAATAGAAATAGCCGATTCTCGTATTCTTATCTAAAAATTAATTAACTTGCTCATTCATATCAGAATTATTACACTCTCAATTACTACGCTTGAAGTACTGAAAGTTAAATCATAAACGTTCTACATGTTTTAATTTTCTAAGCCCTGACCTATTGTTACATTTTGTTCTTTTCAATAATTATTTAAATACACTTCTAAAAATTGTTACAATATAATTTATAACACACAGGTGCTGATGAAGGACAATCCAAGCCCGAAATATTACATGTTTTTGTACACCACACAACACATTGAAGTGAGTCTCTCCATCAAATTTTTTTAGTACTTTACTGAGTATTAGGATAATTTCATTGAAAAAGTGATGGATTTAATCCTTATATATTATCTGGAATTTTTTTCCGTTCTGTTTATGTTAACACGTTTGGTCACTAGGATGGCAACGATATATCGATTATTTTTTATATCGATATATTCCTAAAATATAATTCTTTGACTAGGTACTCTAACTCAAATAAATAAAAATGTATGTCATGTATTGTAATAGAGTAGCGAAAAAATGCCATAATACTACAACAATATAATTTTACAAATTTACTCATTCCTTCCTTACCACGTAAAATAAGAACGAATTTGATATTTCAAGAATTTTGAGACTCATAAGATAAGGTAAGAAATACTCGCTCCGACTCTCACTTGGCCGGCTTATTTTACTTTATTCGCATTGTGGCGATTTTCAACTGATGATAATTATACTTCAATTTTTACTGGACAACAAGTAACCTATTTTTTCCGCAACACCTCAAAATTTCCATCCAGCAATACATACTATACACTATACATACCATACCACACACACTATACATACCATACACACCCTAAACTTTAATACATACTATACTTTAGTTTAAATTTTGTTATATCAAATTATTTTTCAATTTTTTCAACTTTAAATTCAAATTACTAGTGGATAAAATGTTTTATGAATTAAGACTCCTAAATGGGGGCTGGATTGGTCAAACACGTAGCGATACTGTCTTGTTGTCGTGATTGTGATGATAATGATGATGATTGATGAGTAGGTCTGAATTTAAGCCTGGCTTATGGCAGAAAAAAAATTGATCTGCTAGAATCCGGCTCTTACAATAACGCGCCTAATGCTTAATAAAAGCATCATAATAAATAGGATCCAACTAAATGGACTATAGTATCCGAGACAAAAAAAAAAGACTAAAATCCTCGTTCAGATATTTTGACTATTATTTGAATTAGCCCTTCAAATTTTTGTCCTTCTAAGACCGATTGATCGAACACGTAGCGATACTGTCTTGTTGTCGTGATTGTGATGATAATGATGATGATGGATCACTAGGTCTCGAATTTAAGCCTGGCTTATGGCAGAAAAAATCCGCTATAATCTGGCTCTTTCACTAACGCGCCTAATGCTTAATAAAAGTATCATAATAAATATGATCCAACTAAATGGACTATAGTATTCGAGACCAATAAATAAAAAGACTAAAATCCTCGTTCAGATATTTTGACTATTATTTGAATTAGGCCTTCAAATTTTTGTCCTTCTAAGACCGAGAGTCAAATTTTTATAGATTTTCTAAAATGATGAAATAATCAACAAAGTGAAGTGGCAGATAATAATTAACAAAAACATCTATTAGTCATCAATATCGGGAAGATAGTATCTATTATTATTAATTATAAATTTTATGGCACTTCAGGATCAAAGGCTAATTGCATCTATTGGGAGAGAAGAGAGAAGAACTTAGGAGAAGAAGTAATAAAACACGCAGAAACAGAGGTCGAGTTATTTGAATCCCACAAGGTATATGTAATTCTATCTACCTAAATACTTTTTATATTAATTAATGATGTCGAAATGTTTCTTAAATTAATTAATAAAATTTACTGAGAGTAAAAGATTCCGCTTATACAAAGATTAAATAAAATCTGAGTACTAAAAACGTGTATTGAAAAAGAAGTTTCAGGTAAAAGCAATTAGATTGCACATTATTAATGAAGGAATCTCACGAGAATGCACGATGTTTCAACAGCTATTACTGGAGTAGTTTCCAAGTGCTGTGGAAGAAGTCACTTGACAGACTGCACTCATTTTATAAAATCAAATCAATGAGACTGTCTTCTGAACAATCTATGATGTTATCGATATTTAGTTTAGAATTCAAAAGGCCAGCCACCCAATCTTAAGTTGAACCCAAGAGCCAAAATGATTCCTGGACAATGGCTTTGGCACTTAGGTTCGATTTTCGAGTGGAAGAAAGCCTTTTCGACATTTAAAAAATTATCGATAACATCTTAGATTAAGGAGAGAACAATCTCTTTGATTTTATTTAATCAAATAGCGTTTTTTTTGTTAAAATTAACAAATATAAAATCTTCGTTATTTAAATTTAAATTTCAAATAAACTTGTCAGTAAACATTTCAATTAAACATCATCACTTCAAGTTTCAACATCTTCATTACTAATAAACATCATCACTATTAAGAGATTTTTCGTATAATTATGTTTCAACAAAATAAATAGTTACAGAATGAAATATATTTAATTATGGTTAGTTTGCCCTAAGAAACGGTTTGTCGTTGTAGCTACTTATCCCATGAGCCCTCCTTGTGAGGGGGGTTTCTGACCCCCAAAACCCACCCGTCGCTGCGCCCCTGTATGTAATAATGTTTAATATATTTATTAAAACTCTAACAAGTACCTATACACAAATATAAATACACTACGGTATGTTCACACAATTCTGAGTGATTTGCCTACAAGTTGCCTCTGTAGTATCTCACACTTGATAAAGATCATTACTTTGTATACAGTAGAACCTCGCTATTCGTACACAATTCGTTCTAGATGGCTGTTCGAATGGCGAATCATTTTTTCGCATAAGATATAATGTAAATTGCATTATTCGGTTCCAAACTCTTTATTTAAACTAATGAGTTGAACAGTAGAAGTAAAAAATGTACAATTGTATAATTCTTTAATACGATTTTTATTATTTAAACTCTTTTTACATATTATATTACAATTCCTCATTACTTTCTATATTAAAAACGTTAGATGATTTTCCCTTGATTCTTTTTTCTGTCTTTTTAATCCTTTACATATTAAAAAGATATCCAATGTTGATTGTTTTTGTCTTTTTTTTAGAACCCTCCTAAAATGCTCAATCACATTGTCGTTAAATAAGTTAACGCTCCTATTCGCCACAGCTGTGTTTGGATGCCATTTTTGAACAATGTGTTTTATATTTTCCCAATGGTTTTTTTATTAATAGTAATATTACAATCTAGCTGCTAGCCGCAGCTAATAAGTAATTTTGTTATAGATTTAACTTAAAACAAAACACAAAACAACAACCAATCATATATTTCTTATATATAATTGTCTTTATCTCTATTTTTTATTAAAAAGTTTTCAGCAAAGTTCATGAGGCTTGATACGCTTCAGCCGGCGAGTCTGTGTGTCAACGTTGAGCAGTTGCAAGGCTTCCTCGTTCACATGCCCTTGCAGCCTCGTCTGGTGGGCTGCTGATAGCTTCTTAATGGTTTCACTGACGGTTTCCACGCCAAGATCACGATGGAGGTCCGCGTTTCGAATGTACCAAGAAGCATTTACAATGCAACTTAGTACATTATTTTGAAATCTTTGTATAATATTTCTATTTGACTGTGCTGTACATCCTTTTTTTCCCAATGGTGACACAATTCTTTAATTTCGAGGTCACTTCGAAACATCTTTGAAACAGTGCTTTTGTATAAAGTTTTTTGAAGTTTGAAGTGACCTGCTGATCCATGGGCTGGATAAGTGGAGTAGTGTTAGGGGGCAAAAATCTCACTTGAATGAAACTGTATTCAACAGTCAGATCTTCCTCCAAACCTGGAGGCTGAGCAGGAGCGTTGTCCAGTACCGGTGCAAAGTTGCGCTCAGTGGCGCATTCGTGCACGCAGTCCGAATCGCGAAAAAGCGTACGAATGGCGATTTAAATTTTACTTGAAAAAGTTGTACGAATAGAGAGGCGGACGAATAGCGGGGTTCCACTGTATTTGTGTTTGTGAATATTTGTTAGTGTTTTCATAAATATATGATATTAATCAGTAGTTAATATATCGCAGTGTGTTTTAAGAAAGGTTCAATAATATGAATATTTTATTTCAAAAGTTCTAATAATTTAATTCTATTTATGTCAGTGACATAGTTAATATTTTAAAATAAATTCATACACTAACACAAAATTAATTGAATTTGGTTGATTTTTAACCGACTTCAAAAAAGGAGGAGGTTCTCTATTCGACTGAATTTTTTTTTTGTGCCTATGTTACCTCATATCTCCGCCAATTGTCAACCGATTTTGAAAATTTTTTTTGCATTGTGTCCAATCTAGCTTCCGATTGGTCCCATTTTTTTTCGTTTTTTTTTCATAAGTATTAGACCTTTTTATTAGGTTTGTTTAGACCTAACTTCTTTGTTTATGAACCGATTTCGATGGTACTTTTTTTATCCGAAAGGGGTGTCTCAGGGATGGTGTCATATTAATTTGGTCAAGTTCTGATCATATGATTAATGACATCACTAAAAAGAGAAAAATAAAAATAATTTTTAAGAAAAAAATAAAAACCGACTTCAAAAAATTAAATGCAACAAATAAAATACACTAAAAGGTATAAAATAATTATTATCTTATTTAGTTACAACTAAACGACGAAATATTAACATGAAATTACTTTTTAACCGACTTCAAAAAAGGAGGAGGTTCTCTATTCGATTGAATTTTTTTTTTTTTTTTTTTTTTTTTTTTGTGCCTATGTTACCTCATATCTCCGCCAATTGTCAACCGATTTTGAAAATTTTTTTTGCATTGGGTCCAGTCTAGCTTCCGATTGGTCCCATTTTTTTTTCGATTTTTTTTTCATAGGTATTAGACCTTTTTTATTAGGTTTGTTTAGGTTTGTTTAGACCTAACCTCTTTGTTTATGAACCGATTTCGATGGTTCTTTTTTTATCCGAAAGGGGGTGTCTTAGGGATGGTGTCGTATTAATTTGGTCAAGTTCTGATGATATAATCACTATTAATAACATCACTAAAAAGAGAAAAATAAAAATTTTTAAGAAAAAATAAAAACCGACTTCAAAAAATTAGTGCAACAAATAAAATACACTAAAAGGTATAAAATAATTATTATCTTATTTAGTTACAACTAAACGACGAAATATTAACACGAAATTACTTTTTGAAGTTGGTGCCAAACATATACCTTTTATGAATCGCACTCGACGGATCTTACTTAGTACGTTTGGCGGGTACGCTCGCTTATAGGTATAGTTTGTTTGGCACCGACTTTAAAAGTAATTTCGTGTTAATATTTCGTCGTTTAGTTGTAACTAAATAAGATAATAATTATTTTATACCTTTTAGTGTATTTTATTTGTTGCACTTAATTTTTTGAAGTCGGTTTTTATTTTTTTCTTAAAAATTTTTTTGAAGTTGGTGCCAAACATATACCTTTTATGAATCGCACTCGACGGATCTTACTTAGTACGTTTGGCGGGTACGCTCGCTTATAGGTTTAGTTTGTTTGGTACCGACTTCAAAAAGTAATTTCATGTTAATATTTCGTCGTTTAGTTGTAACTAAATAAGATAATAATTATTTTATACCTTTTACTGTATTTTATTTGTTGCATTTAATTTTTTGAAGTCAGTTTTTATTTTTTTTCTTAAAAATTATTTTTATTTTTTTCAGTTGGAGTTCATCCTTTGCATCCAAGAAGGGTAGAATCTTCCACAACCAATTTTTTCTGATAACACATTTTCTTTCTTATAACACCTTACCATAATCTTGGGCTTAACCACAATTATTTGTTTAATATAATTTTTATTGTTCGTTTGGTCAGAGTATTTTTCGTTGGTCGTTATTCTTAATACGAGTATTTAATTATATAAATTTCCTCAGGTTGGAACTATTCGTCTCGGAACTAATGGATATTTAGTTTACGGTTTTAATTCCCGTAACTAAAGGGCGGAACCTTGAATATTTTAAGATATATATATTATAATGGTCAATTAATAATTAAATGACCTTCTCAAATCTCTCGAAACCATTTATTTATTTAGTGATCATTTCATGTAATTATTTCATCTTTATGCTACGGTCGAAATTTAAAACATGAATCCGGTTTGGGTTTTATGGAGGATTCATCATCGGACTATTCTGGACTCGTTTATTTTTAATTGTTTATTTTTCCATCTAAAAATTATCTCTGAAAAAGTAGCATTTTTTATTCCATCTCTAGATTTTACCATGGCTTATTAACATAGCAATTAGAGAAATATTCCGAGTTTTTTGACACCTTTTTATATTTAAATAATGTTGTCACGCGTAAGTTTCCAGGACGTTAACAAATGAAAAGAATGTGAACATGCTCGCGTGCATGTATTCGAAACATGCACGCAGATTCAGAGACTTCCTCCTTAGCTAGAGATTCCTTTCGAAGTTTCCCAGTCAGAAGAGAACGTTTTTTTAAATAAGGCACTGCCAATTCTTTTCGCTAACAGAAAGTGATGGATCATCTGATTGTAGGTATATTGACACTACTTAGATAACTATCAAATATTAACCATCCGATATAAAGAGTTACAATGCACAAGCTAATCAAATCTGACCAATTATATTATCAAATCTATAAGTTTTTTTGTACTTAACGGCCTTAGCATGTTTAAAGTACCGGTTCCTAAAGTATCACTGAAGTTAATAATCATGTGTTGCGGTTTGTATTGAAGCGGGTGTTCACTATAATTCTGTTGAAAATGAAATAGGATATATTATTGTTACTGCCACTGAGAGAGGAGACAGAGGGGAATGTCACATTTGATTTCCTTCACTGACCTTTTAAAACAGTGAAGAAGGAGGGAATAAGCCTCCGAAACGAATGAATAAAAAGATAGCTTAAATTATCTTCTTTTTTTGAATTTTGGACTACCTCATCAATATCAACTCAATTCACTATCAGTCCGTCTCCAAAAATCACTTCAATCTTGCAGTTAAAAATGGAGAAACCCCCCCCCCCCCACAAAAAAAAATAGTCGACTATGATAATCTCTTGAAAGGTTGTAGCTATTGAGCTGCATTTTGGCAGATAAGTTTGTATTAATAGTTTTTTGTACCGAGTCTCGACTTCTTTCTTAAATTGTTGAAAGAAATAAGCTGACGTGTTCTGATCTGGCCATCCACTTGACTTTACCATACAACCTGGGCCCTAAAATTATTTATAATCATGTAGGGGGGGGTAGTTTTTGCATTTTTATACTTCTGGGGTCCCACTGATTGTGTATACAAAATTTAGTTGAATTTGGTAAATGGCCAAGATTTTTCATTTTTTTGACCCTCCACCCCATTTTGGGCGGTTAGTTTTTGCATGTTTAGACTTCTGAGGCTCCACTGATTATGTATACAATATTTGGGTGAGTTAGCTCAAACGGCCTAGATTTTTAATTTTTAACCCCCCCCCCTCCACCCCCCTTTATTTTGGGTCGATCTGCACCAAAATCTAATCAGCTCTTAATCTCAATGGACCAAAACTACGTGTGAAATTTGGTACACAGTAGTTTTTGAGCTAGCTCGTCTAAAAAAATTTGGTAACGCACAGACAACGAGACAACCAGACAGACTAACAGACATTTTGACAAAACAATTATTATCTCGAAAAATATAATTTTTTGATGTTCACTTATTAGAGCTTTTTTGTAGACCGAAATGCCATAGTTTCGCTCAATTTTTTTAATAAAAATAGTTTGAGCCGTTTTTGAGATATTTTGAAAAAAGAAGCAAAAAAACACTTTTTTTCATGCACGATTTCAATACTTGACCATACCCTGTATAGTAAAGCTAAAAGAATTTATTATATGATTCACCGAAATTTTCACAGTGTACCGAGACTTGAAAATACTTTTAATTTTTCTACCATTTTAAAGGTAAACTCTAATATTCTTCCAAAACTTAAGTGACTTACTTTTTAAATTATTTTTAAATTGAAAGTTTAGTCACAAACTAATAAAACACAATAATTTTATTTAATTATTATTATTTATTTTATTAATTCACTAAACAGTTTCGGTCACCACTGGTTGACCATCTTCAGTAGTACTAAAATTTGAAAAATGAAACATTTCGTCAATTTTTTTTAAACAATTACATAATACAACAAATATAGAAGTTTCAATTCATACAAACAATTTCGTTCAAGATCTGGAAATTGTCACTTTGTATACATAAATCATCCTTAATTTACGAGTACATATTAACATAGATATTTCACACATTTATAACAATCATGTATGTTAATACTCGTAAATTAAGGATGATTTATGTATACAAAGTGACAATTTCTAGATCTTGAACAAAAGTGTATTTATAAATTGAAACTTCTATATTTGTTGTATTATGTAATTGTTTAAAAAAAATTGACGAAATGTTTCATTTTTCAAATTTTAGTGCTACTGAAGATGGTCAACCAGTGGTGACCGAAACTGCTTAGTCAATTAATAAAATAAATAATAATAATTAAATAAAATTATTGTCTTTTATTAGTTTTGGACTATAAAAACTTTTCAAATTAAAAATAATTAATTCTTAAATATATATATATAGAAAATTGAGAAGTAACTACTTGATTCCTACAATTACTAAATATGTGTCAGGACTGAATTTTTTGTGTTTAATAGATAGATTAGAAGGGGGGATGAAAAGGGAGCGAGATCAATAGTGCAAATTTTTCGTTTTTAAATTTTATATTTGCTTGATATTTATTCATGAGTTTTTTAGAAGGATTAATCTATATTATATTTTTAGTTCGCCTATCAATATATGCCAAGGATTTGCAAATGAAGTAATACTGATGTCATTGGAAAGAGGTTACTCAAAATTAATAGGAAATTGAGCCTTGTCTAGTTTCCAAGTATTTTCACACATAATATAGTGCATCAACCTTAACGTCCAAATTAAAAAACAAGACGAACAAATGTACTTGCTAAATCACTTACCCTCTATGATTTTTAGTTTCCCCAACTCTTTTAGATGAAAGCATCTTTCAATGTTCAAGAATAAATGTGGATTATGAATAAAAAATTGAATTTCAAATTTTTAATAGATATTAATCATTATCTACTTATTGGATAATTAAGATTTTTTTTTGAAATTTGAGCTGAGATTATATATTCTATAGATATTGCCAACAACGACATAATTAATACCTACTTGTTTTGAAAAAATATTCATTATCTCGAAGAAGATTAAATATTAAATTGAAACGTCGACAATAGAAAAATTGAATTTTTATTTTTCCTGGCTGTCTCTGCTCTCATCTTAACTTTTAAGTAAGCCATGTCTTCATTTAATAAATTTTAAAATATTAAAATTAATATTTTTTGTTTTTAAAAAATAATTGAAAAATAATAAAGTTATTGACATGTAGAGAGGGGTAGAGCTCGAGGTATCAAAATCACATTTGTTATTCTTATTTTTGTTTCTAAACATTTCCAAATTGAAAAAAGTGTCTGAACTAATCTGTGACGTCAGTTCCTTGTTTCTGATTTCGACCATAAAATTATATTTTTCAAAAAATAAAAAAAAATTGTATTCAATTTTATGAAAAGCTCTCTAATGATACTGATTAGTAAATTTTAATTTTAATGCACACGTTCTGATATTTTTCAGAGAACCATCTCGACAACTAACCATTTTTTTCTTTCGACACTAATATTTTAAGGGTGCGAGAGGAAAATTTTAAATTGGTGTAACACCTTCTATAAATATTAAAAAAAAACAACGATCCTTATTACTTCTCAATTGATGACTTAAAAGAATAAATATGTTTACATTTGTAAAAAAACTTCGATCTATAAAAGTATCGCCCAACAAATCCATAGAAATAACGGAAGTGTTGTAGAAGATTCAAAAGTGTGGTGCCTAAGAAGTCAATTAATTTGTACCCACATATTATTAGATTCAATATCGGACGCCTTTCGCGGTTAATACATTAATGAGTTTTGCCCGCATGTCATTATTATCAACATTATCTTGCTTTGGGACGTTATTATTCAAATGCAACTTGATAGGAGAACACAAATGTCAGCCATTGTCGGATAACATTGAAACGAGAAAATTAAGCAATTGGACTTTTTGAAAAATATATGTTACGCTTAATTTGTGAAATTGCCTATTTCTGGAAATAGGCAGTATTTGCCGGATTCATGTATTAAGCAAATCCGGAATTAAGACTATTTATTATTTTAAACATGTGTCAACTTTTAATTAATACAACAGGACATATGGCAAAAAATGTAACTTTTAGTAATTATATTATACTCTTAATATTTTTTAAACAAAAATGTATGCACTATTATATTATTTATTGACTCGTTTTGTTCTTTATAGACTTCAATCTTTTGTCATCTGAGTGAAATTAATAGCTTCTAATAAATCTACGACGAGGCGACTGTGGGTCAGTGGTCAGAGTGTCGGGCCGCTGTCCTGAAGTATGCTGGTTCGGGACTGAGTCTCGGCAGATAATTGCAGTCGTCTCCTCTTGGAAGGCAATGGCAAACTACCAAGAGTATAATTGCCTAGTCAACCTCTCCAAACTAGCCGTTCGCAACCGGCCGTTAGAAAAGTAGGTCCCGTATATCTGTGTAAAACAGCTAAACACACTCAGCACAGGTATATGTAGAGAGAGGTACCGAAACGTCAGGGAGACCTGATATGGCACTTAAAAGAATAAATCTACAATCTAAATGCATGCTATTCATTTGTCACGTGCAATCTGAAGAATAATCCAGTTTCAAGTTTATTTATACATTTGTAGACAACCCAAATTTTGGTATCACGAAGAAATAGATTAATTTAATTCAGACAATTATTTTTCTTATACCTACAACATTAATTTAGTTCTGAGGAAACAAGGAAATATTTTTAGACATATGTCGTAGAAAACCCAGTGGATCGCATTCAGCCTATTTTAAGAAAAAAACTAGCGAAGGTAGAACAACTTAAAGCGAGGATAACTTTCGTAACCCAGAAAAAATATGGGTATATTATTCGAGGATCGGAGTAGAAGATTTTTGTAGAGTCGGATCTTGAAAGTCAAAAATTGTTAGATAGGTAAAAATGAAAGGGAGCAGGAGGTTCTAATCCCTAAAACTAAACTAATTAGAAAATGCCCTTATTCTGTTTGTTGCTAATTTAGTTTCGATGTGGTATTTTGGGTTTGAAAATTGTATGTTGTTCATATGGCGATTATATATAATCTTTAACTCATTACAACAACTGAGTATTCTATTATATCGTATATTATATCAAAGAAAAAGCGTTGGCACGATGTTCAGATGGGGAAAGATATCTCTAAAGCTAACTAAGCAAGGCCGAATTTCTAGATTGGAAGATGGTACGAGTAATTATTAAAAAAAAATTATTTTAGCTTTTAAATTTTAGTTTACTAAATAAGAAATTAATTTTTGAGATTCCAATACGATTATATTTCGTTGGTGCCTAGTGAAAGCCTCATAAGTCAAAATTTTTCGGCAGAATATTTCAAAAATCACATAAGTATTTTATGAAATAGTACTTGTCTCAATTTTGAAAGAAAAAAACCTGAATTATTTATTCAGTTTAAATATGTTTTTTTTTAATGTTAAGAATGTAAGAAATCACACCTTATTAGGTATACAAGTCTAGTTTGAGTCTACAGTCCAGGAGGAAGATTGAAAATATTCAGACGATAATGTATTGGAGTCCCTTATAATTGCGGAGTCTGCTAATATTTTTACCGCACTGCATTTATGACTAGTGGCATAATTTTTAAAGCGAGGGCTTTTATAATTACAATGTTTTTACTTTTTCATGAATCAACAATTTGCATTTTCAAAAAGTAGCAAATAATAATAGTGATCAATAATTTTCAAAAAAATATATTTTATGTGAAGGCCATGAATATCAATTTCGTCCTTGTATTCCAGGAGTCGATGGAAATAGAAGGAATTTGCATGGAAGCGATTTATAGAAATTTAATTCGTTTCAATGATCTAGTAAATTTCCCAAAGGATTGAAATAACTTAAAATCTTAATTTTACACTTTTCCATATGTTTTACTAATCCTCAAGGCAAACTCGTTGGAATCCATCTGAATTCAGTTAATTTATTAGAAAGCTATGTGTTAATTTACCATAATTGCTTAACATATGTCATATATCTTAGATATTTAAGAAAAATGCAAATCTAGAAAAAAAGAAACAAGGATTTAATCGAATTAATATTTACAAATTCTAATATTATTTGAACCAAGAAGCAAATTCTAGATGAAGTGAAATATTCAAGGATATGTTTTAAACCCAAGAATTATATATATCTATATATATAAAATAGAAAAGTATGTGGATATATATGTATGTGGAAACGATCTGATTGGCCAGTGCATAGCCAATGCCAAAGCGTTAAATTATTAGAACGATTCTGATTGGTCAGATAGTGATCGTGCTTAGGCAATGTGTTAAATAAATCTTTCCTTATTCTTCCTTATTTTTGAATCAATTTCATTCAGCACATTCTTTCGATACTTACAGTAAGATTTTAAATTTCAATTATTAAATTGGTATGAACGAGACGCTCCCCGCCAGGGGCTAAGTGACGCCGGGCCGAAGGCCCGGTCGTCAGCTAGTATCCTATATATATCAGTGGCGTGCGGTCCATGGAACCTGTGGATGAGGCGCATCCCTAAAATTTCAAACATTTCGACTATTTTCATAAATAAATTATAAGGTCGACTTCAAAATTTCAGGAGAATCTTTAAATTTTGAAATTATTATTATTTAGCTTAGTTTCTGCAGATTAGAGCATCGGGATATTTGGATTTGGAAACTGGCCCATAAGAGAAGCATTTAACAGAGATTACAGATTAGAGGCTCTCGAAATGTAGTCTTAAAAAAATACCAGATTTATTAGTTAGTTTGTAATATATAATATACTTGGATGTCTGAAAAGTGTAGATGAATAGGATCAATCTGATTGAAATAAACTCAAGGGAGTTGTAAATTACTTTGAGATTAAAAGCACCAGAAAAATCGTTAGCTAAGAGCACATAAAAAGAAAATACAAGCAGGATTAATGATTTTTGTTATTAATTTGAGAAAACTAATTTAGTATGGTTATCTAAATGAATCAAAACTGTGAGAAGAAAAATAGAACTCGGTCCCCCACTCAAGAATTTTATAAGAGACAATTAAGATCATAAAGAGAAAAAACAAGAGGACTAAAATATATATTGGAATGCCTGGAGTAAGAGATGGTGGTTCAGCTTTAAACTCAGATTTTAAGGTTAATTTGTCTACCTCTGGCCAAACTAACGGTTATCATTGACAGCCCTCTAAATAAGCTATGAGTCGAATATGCTTGCAACAATCCAAGTTATGGCCAAGTTAATTAATACCAACAACCTCCCAGCTATTTTGACACTAAGATTAAGTTGACCTCTATACTTGTGTTCAACTGGGGATGATAAAACTGACTCTTAATCTATTTACTAACATTAAATGTATATTCCGGTAAGACGGTTACCTCTAATGTAGTCTGGGTCTGCCTAATGGATGCTACTGGATGAACCTGTAAAACAAAAAATATATGATTAGATTTTAATAATAATAAAAAAAAGTTTAAGTTTAAGATTTTTGTGGGATCTATTGGTTATCTAAAATTAGTTATATTTCAGTAAAACCAAAATTATTGCTGTAAAACATTTTTATTAAAAAATGCAGAAAATTTTATTAGTTTTTGCGTAATCAAAAAGATTGATAAAGGAAAAGGGTGGAAGTAAATATGTCAATGAATCTTTGAGGATTTTGAAGAACCGAAGAATATAAAAGTGGGAAGAGAGGAACAGAAATAAAGTTCTAAGAGGGATGGGGTGGACACGCGAAGATCTCGGGTTCGGACGTCACTGATGTTTTTGTCTAAATATTTCTTTTCCTTACTCTCCAATTTTAATTTAGTTAATTTTAGAAAAAACTTTTTGAAAAATACTTAGCACGATAACTTCCCGGGGCTGATGAAGAAATATATTTTTTCTTTACTTTGGGCTGATAAGATCGATTTAGAGATGTTTGGCTTTTTGAAAAATAATTTAATAATGGAATAGAATAATAGTAAAAAAAGGATTAAAAACACATGAAATTCCATCTTTTTTTTGTCATTAGCTTGGGTTCAGTGATCACTACCTTAATGGATAAGGGCCTCACTCTTTAAAAGCATCGCACCGGAAGCATAAAATTTTTAGATATGAACCCCGTCTATAATAACATTTTTCCTTATTCTTTAATTCTTACTGAATATATTATTGTTACTGCTGTTTAAATAGTTACGTTTGTTTACTGTTTTTTATTACCTATTTTAATATTGCTTTACTTATATTGTTTACGTTATTTGTTATTTTGGTGTTGTTTTCAAATTCCATCTTAGTCTCACTTATTTATAACGATGACAGAATGAAAGCAATGAGATACAGGTCCACTGAGGAAAGTAACGAGAAACTACATCAGCCCCTTGATTTCTTGTAAACCTCTTTAGGTCTGCTAATCAGGAAGCGCCGTCCATATGAAGTAATATTGGGCTTTTTTGGAGGGTATACCCTTAACTGATCTGCTAATTCAGTTGTCTAAACAACCCAGCTCCCATTATATGTGGTTTTTGAATTACTGATGCTACTACTTGCAAAGAGCGAGCATGCCGCGACAGGTATGAACATGATTGTGTCTGGCCTTTCACACCATCTGCTCTCTAGAAAACCGTATATAACATATTTTGGTGTCTAATCCATTTATTATGAAGTGATTCACACAGAAAATATTAGAAAAGATAAAGAAAAAAGATAAATGGTCCAATTCACAGCCTTCTACGAGTATGTCATATAGGTTTTTATAGGCGATTGGGTGTAAAAAAGGAGCTATGTTGTTTCGGGACATTGTGAATAATCTTTAAAAGACTCGTCTCTGGATCCCGTCAGTCTCGTTTGGCCGTCTGCGCGGTTCGCAGCTAAACACTGACGACTGATTCACTTGGATGCTGGCAACTACAACTTCTACAATAAGAGCTTGTGATTAAAAAAAAACTTCATCTAGAGGAGACCTTGCCTCTTCCTCTCCGCTCACCTCATCTTCATCACTCATCTCTCTCGATTACAGCCACCCATGCAAAACTACCTGGAATGACCACCTCGCCCAGACGGAATGCCACAAATAACGCCTGCTCTGCGATATTTTGTCCTATATACTCTGCAATTTGTTTCTTTAATATAGTTAAAGTTATCTTGTTTTGTTATGTTAAAGAAAATGAAAAATAAATAGGCCCATAGAGCGGATTCTTACTTTTTAGCCCATGATTATGTATTTTAATTCCCTTAGAAAATCATAAGATGGATGTCATTTATTAAATCCGATAGAATGGAATATTTAATAGATGAGACCATCTTATGATTTTCTAAGAAAATTTGAATCTATTACCATCGGCAAATTGAAATCTTTCATATAATTCCCTTTACTATACGATGGGAATTAATATACTTAATCATGAGCTAAAAGTAAGAATCCGCTTCTGTGGGCCTATTTATTTTTCATTTTCTTTAACATAACAAAACAAGATAATTTTTTTTTGTCATGTAGAAACGTTTCGAATACTTACATGTGTGCCATCCTTATTTTGTTTTTATTAAAAAACATACAAAATCCTATACTTTTACTATTTTATTTAACCCTTTACACATACAAGGGCCTGGGTACAATCTTCGTGCTTAGCTTGATAAAACTACAGGCAATAAGCGTTAGGTAGAATTCAGAAATAAAGAAGGTTGATCATTTAGGTTTGGCGGGCACAACTAAATATAAAGAAAGCTGGTCGTTGGCCGTTTATGTTTATATTTTTTGCGCCGGTTAAACCTAAGCAAGCAGCTTTCTTCGGGAATTCGATAACGCTTCAGGGTTTCATCTTACGATATTTGAATGAAAGTTTCTTTTTGCCGACAATAACAGAATTTTTATAAATAAATAGTCTCGTTATAAATAAATTAAAAATTTATAATTCCAGCAGAAGGCACACTTTTTTATTGTCTTCTTCAATTTACGATGTTTTGCATTTTATTTCAGACGAATTAAAAAACCAACATTTTCGTCAAGTCGAAATATTTAATTTATAATGAAATAAAATTATGTAAAAGAAAATAGAATTTTAGTAATATTTACGAAAAATACGATAGGCTGATATCTCTTCGGGAAATTTGAAATTAATAATTACATGTTAAATAAAGCAAATTGGCAGAAAAAAGTCGGTGGAAATAAAATCAATTTTCCAATTAGGATAAATAAATTTACTTCCCTGTTAGCTAACGTCTCTGATTTTCAGACACATGTGTATCTTCGAGGGGAGAATCGCGACCTAATATCGTGTACACCTACTTCCACTTTCATTTCGAAGTAGAAGACAAAAGATGAAGGGGAATTATCTAATGAATTCCAAAATAAATCCAAAGACGTGTACACCTAATTCGAATCGCGGTTCATTCCTCGTGTATCTTAGTCGATAATTCGATTCTCATGACTTTTTGTAGACCTACTAGTATTGTTTTCACTTACATTTTTGTATCAAAATTTTTCTGTTATTTTAGATAAATTTTGGATAACATTTTTAAGCGAATGAAATATTATTAAAAATTTTTAAATCATCCAACTCCAATATTAGTCGAAAACTCTTTACATATTCAATATTTGATAAATATTGTCCAAATGACTTGTCAGAAAATCATTAAAACCCAGAAAGACGGAGAGATATTTTCTTTAAAAACACTTCAAAATTTGAAAAAAATTGTTTTGTAGTATGAAAATAACAAAAATATAAAAATATAAGACTGGGGTATGGCAAATCACGTGATGTGATTAAATCATGCCAATATATTTATTTACCAAACAGTATTTGAATTTATAATGTATTTTATTATGCACTTTTGAAAATTTAATAAATTCTGGTACAAAATAAATTATAATATAATCGCAGGAAACTGCATAAATCAGTTAACTAACCCGCTAACCCTTATTAATAAAAGTGGAACATTAATGTATTAATTCCAGTGACCTCTTGAATAAGACTTTAAGACGCAGATTTATTTTCATTTCTCTCTTGTTTCATCTGAATATTTTATTTTCAGTCACGAATTAATTTTTAATAGACTTATATTTTCGAAAAACAGGTCTATAATAAAATTATTAAGATTATTTTATACATTCTATAAGATCATATAAATACATTATTCATGGGTGAGGGAATTATTATTAATTACGTTCTATAATTAAATAATTCTTCGGAGGCAAAAAGTGAAAAAGGGTCCCCTTTTACTTTTTAAACCTAACTCCGAAAATGTTGAGGTCATGTCTCCATTCTCTTAATTAACTATACAGATATATTTTTGCGAAAGAAGCTTGCAAAGCAACTGGAAATTAAATAAAATATTAAATCACCACTTTTTTTTATAATTTGGGTCTAGAAATGTTTGCAACTTAGAAAAAAAATATTTTTAAGAATGATTTATTTTCAGTTTATCTGTCAGTATGTTTGTCTGGATTTTGATACTCGCAATAACTCAAGAACAGGACATTGTAGAAAGTTATTTTTAGGGTTAACATTTTTATTATCTTATATGAAGAAGGGATTAAATTTTATTTCTGAGATTTTGAATGAAAAAAATGCAGAAAATAAGAAAAAGAATCTTATCTCGTTACTAGTATATGAAGAGACTTTGAGATGTGGGTGATGTATCTACCCTAATAGCACAATGTTTCAAACTATATAGTAACTATATAGTGCCTATATAGATTTCGAGAATATGTAAAGGGGCTATATAGTTTGAAACATTGTGCTACTAGTGTACTGAGCTGAAATTCGGACCAAATTTTTGTATTAACAGCTTTGCTAGCTCAAGACATTTGCCAACAATAATAGTAAATATAAAAATTTTCAGAGTGTGCCTACTCTTTTAACTTAATTAAACATTATAATTATGTAGGCAAAAATCAATGTAAAAAACAGTGAAGTAAGATTTGTAATCACGTTTCGAGGGTTTCATTGTTCTTTCAACTGTAAGGCAAATAGGAATCAAAATATTTTTCTTTAAAAGTACCTACTAAACTTAGGCGGATTTTTAAATCAGTATTTCAAAGTGCGTCATCAGAGGGCATTTTTATGCTTATAGCGTAAGAATAGGTCCTCAAAATAAGCTGTTTAACATGATATAGCAATAGTCAAAATATCTATAAGAAATTATTTAATTTTAAAATAATCCCGTGTCCGTTTTATGCTAATGATTGTATAAACAAGTGTGTGAAGAAGAAAATAACAAATTCCTTAAAAATCTATGAATTAAAGTCTCATTGATCTTATCAGCTCCTTATATTTCATTTCACGTTCCTTTAACCAATCAAAATTCAAATGATCAGTTTTATTTATTCTAAATCGATGTTGATTGAAAACGTCTCCTATTCTTACTAAATAGCAAATCCACTGACGTCAAGTAGTGATTTATTGCCAATTCTTTGTCATATTACCTTGAAAAGTTTGCGAAAGTGACCATAAATTGTTTCATACAACCAATCCTCCGTGTCCAGGGGCCTTTGTTTCTCTCGCTTGTCCATGATTGTCTAATAGCATCCATTGACCATGATGATGAGGAGGAGTTGGATGTGGATAAGGATAAGGCTGGAGAAGCGCGCAATCTCGCCTTCGATCTTCCAGAATCGCTGCTTGCCGTATCCATTTAATCGGACCTTCATCTAGAGAGATCTGGAGAGGTGTCCGTTTGATGGAGACAGGGGCTCCGCCCCCGATTCAAACCGGCTCTTATGGGCGCCCATCTGTTTGTTCAATCCTGTTCGTGTCCAACAGGTAGCCCTTGGCTCTTTGGGGAATTTTAATTAACTCAGGAAGGATAATTTTATTCAAATATCCATGAAATATAGAGAAAACAAAACGAGTTTTTCGGAACGTTTTTTTGATTTATTTATGAAAATTGCACATTCAAATAAATAATTGGTTAACGAAAAATTAATACTTCTGTGTTTTAATCAAATTTCAAGATTTCTCGTTATTTAAGTTTATATATTATTGCTACCAAATTTTTTCTAGAAAATTAATTAAATATCAATTAATAATATCCGTTCCTGGATAATGAATATAAATATCTTTCTAATCATAAGAGTGAAAATCAAATCCTTTTTAGAGATACCCAGGGAGATTAGGTATCTTGGTATTTTTCATTTATTCATTATAAATTTTGTTCGGCATTATTAATTATTCTATAGCTCAGTCCAATAAACTTATTCCGAACCAAAGACAAGGAAATCCTCCAGAACTAGATGTCAAAACTAAGTGGATTCTGATGAATATTGTATGTAATTCAAGTGGTTCCAGTCGAAACTTCTCTTTTATAAACAACTCAACCACCAAAACATAAAATCTGCAATCTTCAGCTCATTTGTTAAACGACTCGAAGGCTCCTCTTATAATAATTTATTTTTCTGATTTTCTGCTTGTTTCAACCGGAAGTTTTGAATCTGGAAAAACCAAAATCTAATAGTTCTTCGTTTTGAAAATACAACTATTATGTGACAGATAAAATTCTTATGAGCATCCTCTGCCGAATTATAGAGGCTATTGAAATTCGGATAGAGCCAGACAAAGATAGAGAAAATAATATTTGTAATTGATTTGTCACCAAGTTTAAGACAATAAAGTAAAAAAAAAAAAAAAATTGAAAATTTTCCATTTAAATATCTAGCAGCCAGCGGGTGTCGGGTAATCAGATTATAGTTTTATATAAATGATAGCGACTAGTGTATTATTAGATGTAGTTTCAACTACAAAAATATAATGTATATTTGATTTTATGTGGAAGGCTTATAATTAAAGAATTATAATTAATTAATTTTAAGAATCATATAATGATATTATTGATTTAAATGAAAGTAAAAATGTATCTTATGAAGTTTAATAGAAGGATGTCGGATTAACCATGAGCGCTTCTGCTTGCTGAAAGGCAAGCCCGAACTCAAGCCTCACTGAGTGCAAAAAGATTTATCGGCTTTAACCCTGCCTCTATAAATTAATAAATAGTACCATAATACATAGCAGCTTTATAATGAAATTTTTCTAAAATCTTTATATAAGCTTTTTTGAAGTCCTCAAGTTACTTAAATAGATGATAAATTTGATCAAAATTGCTTAAGCTATTTTTCAAGATATATATTTAGAAAAAACTAAAAATACTAGCATAAAATACTAATGTTTATGAGCCGGTAAATACCAAAAGCTAATCAGCGTTCACTCAACACCAACCAGCGCTTCATTTTGTTAAATTAATTGTATGTTATCAATTTCATTTCAACCGATTGAACGGTGTGGATAAAATAGTCGACGTAAAAAAGGAATCCATCCATACGGTACAATGGTACATACATAGGTACATGCCCACGGACTAAATGAAAAAATCGCACTTTTTGGGGTCTGGACGAGACCCATGTAATTTTTGGCAAAACAGTCAAGTTATAAAATTCAACCTAAGTGAATATTAACACAATTTGTAACTTTGGTTGAGACCATGCTTCGCTCTGGTGAAAATTAATTTAAAAAAGTATATTTTCCGATTTTAAAAATAATCAAGACATCTCCAAATGATATGGTTGTCTAAAATCGTGTTCTTTAAAATACAGGAATCTAAGATTAAATACTAAGCAGCCTAGTAATTAATTTGGTTGGTGTTGAGTGAACGTTTATTCAAAGTAGCTGGTCCAGGAAAGAGATCCTAGGCTAGGAACTACCGATATATGTTATGCTGCCGCTCAGTTCGACGAGGGCTTCAGTCACGAACAGCTACTGCATTTGTTTGTTCTACTGCCAGAGAATCTTCAATCTTTCAGACAGCAACAAGAAGACAATCAAAAGAATGAATCTGAGAAAACAAATGAGCCATTAGCGTCAATCCTTCACACTGGTCATCTGACCCTCAAACTCCCCTGCTCTTTCCTTTCTTTCCTTCTATAATTAATTTACATTTTTTCTTCTGCCAAATTTTAAATAATCGTTCACATTAAGTTGTTTGTTATTTCAGCTGCCAATCAAAATATCCTATTTGAAAATCAATATCGAAAATGATTAAGTGATTAAAAAGCCGATTGAATTTTTTGTATTTGGAAATGGCAGGTAATATTTTCATGAGAGAGTGTCTGGCAAGAACGCTCGACCTCTAAGCAGTTGACTTGAGATCGGTTCTCGCCCCGGTCAACAAGGTAGCGTTTGTTTTAGTGAAATACAATCAATGAAGCCCTTAAAGCCTCATTTGCGTGAAAAACGCGATTTTCAAACATTTAACAACACTAGAAATTAAATTAAATACACAGCGAACAACAATGTATTAAACAACTCGTTTATTTCTACCATATATTGATTTCTAGAGAGTCTTCCCGTCCTTTTTTTCTATGACCGACTAAAGCCTTACACATTAAAGATACGCATCCACGGGTTTCTTCGACGCTCTTAATTTGCAAGACTGAATTTTAAACCAGGAGATTCTCAGCATGGGTGACGGGATAGTAAATATTATTTTAAAATATCAACTTAAAAATTAAACATTAATACCCAAATTACTTTTCTTGTCATCCAACTTGTTTCAGGGATCCTGAATATATTTCCTTTTTATAAAAAAAAAAAATAGTTTTCTTGAGTAGGTCTTGTAATTTTTTTTTTCAGAGGAGTTAATAAATAATTAATACTTTGCACTATCTGTCCTGTTAAGCATTTCTGAAATTTCTCTCAAATTTTCAATAGTAAAATGAATATGTTGCTTGCTATAATAATTTTTGAAATATTTTTGTTTTCATAATATAGTATTATAAATTTTTTATTTTTTTATTTTATATTTTGGTATTAATCGTGAAAAGGATGTTTATGCAATTTAGTATTCAGTTAAAAGTGTAAATCTAAGGCTAAAAACACTATAGAGCAGAGAGTAATGAAGTTAGCAAAGCAGCGAAAATAAAACTTAAAATTTTTCGAATTTTCGAAAATCTTTCCTTAATTTGCACAGAGTTATCACAAATCTTATTAGATAAGGTTTAATTCGAATGCAAAAGTGTCAAAAACGCTATCCGGACAAATGGCTATCCTTAACTTTAAAATACAGATGTCGACAACCATTTTTTAGATAAGGGCAAATTATACTGTAAAATTTGGAGGAGGGACGCATATACCAATGTTATAGGCTTTGTAACCTGCCTTTCTACAGCTAAAGCTAGAAAAAACACAATCATGTCCGAGTGAGAAAAAAATTTTAAATCACATTCTAAAGCTTTCTTTATGTTTTTGGTGTTTAAATTCTGAAATATTTAAATTATTACTCAATTACTCAGGTGACTTCAAAGAACAAGCCATGCCGATTCCTACTTTGAAACAAACACCACTTCTGGCATAAACTATCCCTATACACTTGGGTTCTATTCCCGAATGGACGGTAGACCTTTCAAGATAAACTCAAAAACATCTAACATGATTTTGAAATTGAATTAAAATCCTTAGAAAAAAGGATCCATTTTCAAAATTTCTATTTTAATATTTTACTATTGTTTCTTTCGAGTTCGGAACCCCCCCCCTTCCCTTCCCTTATTCTACTTCTTCCATCCTTTATTTCTAAGTCCAGGTATAATTCTAAGCCCTAGTTAAACCCCCGTTGTTCATTTGTCTATAAATACAATACTCAATACCGCATTCTTTCCCCCCACTATGTACTTTCTTCCCAAATGAACTTCTCTTACACATATGTTTCCAATTTTATATTTAGTTTTCTTTTGTAACTCCTGATGATGGGCTCATAACCCGAAATATATATCGAGATAAAAACTCAAAACATATATTTATTTTATTTGTGAAACCCACCTAGAAAAATATATTTTTACTTATTATCTATTAAAATGTTTCACCTAGAACCGACACCAAATTCTTTAAAGATTAAAAAAAAACAGGTTGAGAATCTCTGCTTTAGACATGTTAATGTTTCTGATGGTTAACCGATACACGATATGTAATTAGTACTTAAATTAATTTAATGATTATTAAAAAAATCAACATTTAGATTTTTAAACTGAATTTAATATGTTTTACATAATATTTACTCGTTTTCATTCATCAATTTATCTCCAATCACTGATCACGAGCATCTTAGTAAAAAAGAAAATTATTTTTTAATCACTTTGTAAAAAAATAAGTCTCTTGGCAATACAATTGTTCGTCGAGTGTGAGTTGACAGGTTAACTACTCAACAAAAAGTTCTCTATAATTTAAGCTGCGTGTGGGATTTCTACTGAAAAACAAAAAACTTGACAAAATTGCTACAATCCATATAAGTGTATCAAGTAAAACAAATATTTATTTTTTATTTAGTAATAAAGTATTTTTTAAATGAAAATATTCTCTTTGAATTTCTATTTCAAAACGGTGGCTAGTGACTATTCTCGGCAGAAGTCTTTTCCATGGTCACTTGAAATATCGAACATGTCACGAATTATTTGCATTCTTATATCAACCTATATATATTGTTTTCCTGTCAAATTGGTCAATTTCACTTGTAGCTTTTCTAATTGCCTAAACAATTTGGAAAAATTCCAACAGCAGTTTTTAAAAGCTTTGAATGCATCTACATTCTTCAGCTAATTTGAAACGATTTATATCTCATTTAACTTTTGCAGGAAAAGGTTAATTTATCAAAATCTTCATGATATTCACATAATTTAGATCTAATTTTTTGTCTACATATATTTTGAATTATAGTAGTATATTTTGTCTCTAAAGAGGCTGGGATTCATTTAATCATAATTTAAAATTTAGAACATGATCTGGTTTTTAATTACTCTTTAGGTTAGAGATATAAAAAAAGGTTTCCCAGGTATTAATGACCTGAGATTGAGACAGTATCATAACTTTCATTCTTGGATAATATCATAATTTAAAACCAACACTTCATCCTCGCGCGTCCAAATATAAGACAGCTGGTAATTTTTAATTTCTTCTTCACTAACTTGTGTTAATCACTTCTGATGAGTTTAATCATTCAAAAGATGGGTATCAATCAAATATCGCTTAATTTTTCAATTAAATCAGATTCTGTCGGGTGAATAGTTAAATGTAATTTTTTCGCTTCAAGTAGGATAAATTTTTTACTATAGTCATTTCAAATCGATAAGCCGATATCCTTCGCAAATTTGAAGCTTTTCGCTTAAGGCGCCTAATATTTTTTTTTTTTTTATTAAAACATTGAAGATAGAAGCAGACTTTCAATTTTTAAAGATATCCTGATAGAGGGTCTCATCTAGTAAATCTGAGTTTTCATAGATAATTTTTATAATATAGGGCTGTGTTCACCCTATTGAGAATCGTACTCTCTTGTAGATTTCTTTAAAAATTAAAAGTCTGCTTCCATCGGCATTTTTTTTTTATTTTAAAATGATATTGATACAATGAGACGACTGTGGGTCAGTGGTTAGAGTGTCGGGCCGCTGGCCTGAAATAGGCTGGCTCGAGACCGAGTCTCGGCAGATATTTGCAGTGCCTTGGAAAACAATGGCAACCTACCAAGAGTATAATTGCCCAGTAACCTCTCCAAACTAGCCGTTCGGAACTGGCGTCCCGTATATCTGTGTAAAAACAGCTAAACACACTCAGCACAGGTATATGTGGAGAGGAGCCAAAACGTCAGGGAGACCTAATATGTCACTTAAAGAAGAAGAGTGATACAAGAAGAAGTTGCACCAAAAAGGTACAACCTCTGTAGTCCGCGGTGGACCCTTGTATCGTGAAGATAAGAAGAGATTTAGGGATTGGGTAGGAGTCGAAGGTATCTCTGGATGCGGGTCTTGAAAAATTGAAAGTTATAAGTTGCTGGGAAGACGGTCGGGGGAAGAGAGTTCCAGTCTCTAGATGTTACCTATAGGGATAAACGAATTGGCGAATGCGTTTGTTCGATTAGTATCCACTTTAAGCGTGTAGAGTGTTGAATCTTAGAAAATCGTGTATTTCGAGTATTGGAAGTTTTCAATTCAATTATAAAATGGTCCTTACAATGCGCTTCAATTTTTGAAAAAATTCAAAATTCGAAACACTCTGAATCTTTATTCAAACTATATAGCATGGCTATGAGTTTTAATTTAGAATCACTAGGACGACCAACTAGCAAAAGTATCTCTATAATTTTAGGTAATGCAATTGTGTTATGTTTTGTTGCTGTTTCATAAGTGCTCCTAAAGGTACTAATAACTCTAATGAAATAGCAACAAAATGTAACAGTTTCACAACCTCAAATTATAGAGCTACTTTGCTATGGTTGGGCGCTAAGAAATGAAGATTAAATCTTTGTGAGCGATCGATATAAATGTCAGAAGAGCCTATTTCACAGGGTAGTCATTTGACCCGGATTTCTATTTCTGGCACCACTAACAGAAAAGTGCCGAACTAGTTCATTCGCCAAATATGTTTATTTCCCAGATACTGGAACTCTCGCTCCCCTCTTGAGTTTTTTCTTTGATCTTTTGAAGATCCGAATTTACAGATACCCTTGTCTGCACCACGTTCATTCTTTTCTGGTTTTCAGTAATGCAATGGTTTGTCAAGAGCTTCAGCCGGCTACATCTTCTCGGGTTGAAAAAAAAACTTTTATTCAGAGTAACAAACGAAAAGATATGTAGTAATCCTAATCGACCTTTTAATTTTAAAATTTATCAAGTTTCTACTCAATTCATAAAAATTCAAATTATCTTCCTGCGTTTCTAAAAAGGTATGTTAAAAATTATATTATTAATTTGTGTTTTTGTACTTTCTGACATAATTTCGTCTTTTCAGCTTTCAAGCTTTCAAAAGTTTGAAGAGATGAAAGATGAAGGGTAGCCTTTATAGCCTGAGAACTTCATCATATTTTTAAATGACTAAAGACACCGGTTTATTATTAATTTATTCTCCGAATTTTTTATAACTGCGCATCATATTCATCATCATGAGAATGAAGAAAGAAAAAGGCATAATTCACAGCAGGGATAAACGTCCATTCTTCTTTATTACTGCTAAAGATTGATTATAGAGAATAAAATAAGAAAAAAAGTATCAACAACTCCATGTAAAAAGTCAATTCAAAAAAAAAAAAAAAAAAAAAATTACAGTAATTGTGACTATCCACATACTATGATTATGAAAGATCAAGGGATATCTAAAGAGGCGCCTGAGGCACACATAGATATCGAATAAATAAATTTTATAATTTTACAATTTTTATGTTAATCATTTAATTATAGATAATTGTCGTGTAAAAAGTATAATGACATGAGACAAAGTAAATAATATATTTCATACTTTATAATGATATTCCATGTTAATTCATTTATTTCCGCCTCAGGTCCGCCCAATTTCATATTTAACCCTTTTTCAAATTTATAAATATTATAATAATTAGATATCATTTTGATTAACTTCTAGTTATTCGAATTGATGGATTGGTGTTGAGAGATAATTGCCTGTTCCGAATTCTAGTCTGAAATTCTAACTGACCGAGATAAGTTAATTTATGCCTGAAATTAAGTGGCTAAAAAAGAATTCTATTAATATAATTTTTTTTCTATTTGATCAATTATTTTTCTGTAGATTTCTTAATGGTTCTGATAATACGTTAGAAGTTTTTCTTTGGAGACGGACTGGCAGATTTATATAGCTGATTGAAAGACAGTACAGAAATAAACAAAAATATTATTTCCAATAAAAGATTATATATTGGGAGAACTTCTTTTTCAATTTGTTTGAAACCGACTTTTCAGAGGATCTTCCTTCGTTCTTTAAGGTTCAAAAGGGTCATTGCAGGAGTGAGTCCAGTTTGCGCCGCCGCGCCGAGTGAAATACTGATTGGCGCCTTTATATGACACTGAGCCCAAATTAATGCGGCCACAACATTTTTTCACGTTTCGAAGACTTTTTTTACAAACAGAACTAAGAAAGACGGCTAATAATAAATAGTTTCAGCCGTTTTTGAAATATTATTATATATTAGAATTTGTCATTTTAATTAATTATATAACTCGATAAATTGTTATTTAATTAAAAAAAATAATTATTCGGAATTGATTTATATACCTATATACACATAATATGTGGGCCACAAGGAGGCTAGGAATGCAAAAACTTGGTGGAAGTGGGGGGATATGGGGCGGTGGATGTGGGGGTGCAGGAGGTGGGGTGCAGTGGGGGGTCCGGAGTGGGCGAAGAGCGGAGTTTCGGGGACGGCGGTGGTGGTCCAGGGGGCGTGTACTATATATATTTGTTTGCAACGAAATTTTCTCTGGAGAGAGACGGACTGGTAGAACTTTTAATTGAATGTAATGGAAGGAGCCCAGGGGCAGTGAGGAAAGCGAAATTAACACATATCATAATAAGGTGTAACTTATTGGAATCCTCCTCCTCTCTTTCAAACCGAGGCTTGAGATTCTTCCCTCCTTCTCCAAGGCTTCAGGTCAATGAAGGAAACAAATAAAATGCTTCTCCTCTCTCCACACGCAGCGTTTAAAACTTTTTCTTCCATAGCAGAGTATGAAAAACTATTTTTGAGTTTACTCCTTAAGAGTCGAGTTATATATAAGCGAGTTTGAGTATGAAAAATATGGGGAGTAAAATCTACGTTCAGTAGATTTTACTCCCCATATTTTTTTCATACCGGGCTCCTTATATGCAAATCGATTCTTAAGGAGTAAACTCCAAAAATTATTTTTCTATGCTTCTGCTAAGGAAGAAAAAAGTTTTAAACACTGCTGTGAAGAGAGAAAGGCACCATTTTATTTGTTTCCTTCATTGACCCTTTTGAAACCCTGAAGAAGGAGTGAAGGAATCCTCCGAAACATTGGTTTGAAAGAAAAGGAGGAAGGATTCCAATAAATTACACCTTATTTGATATGTGTTAATTTTTTCTTTCCTCACTACCCCTGGGCTACCTTCCATTACTTTCAATTTAAATTCGATTTTTTTTATTTATAATTGAACATTGAAAGATGCTTCCATCTAAAATAGATGGGGAAACTTAAAGTCATAGAGTGTTTAGCAAGTTCATTTGTTCGTCTTGTTTTTAATTTGAACGTTAAGGTTGATTTACTATATTATGTGTGAAAATTGCTTAAATGAAACGTTAGAATGATTATGAACTGAATAATGTCTTGGGAATAGATGAAAATGGGAAAAGAAGAAAACGCTACTATTTTGAGCTAAAAGATTAAAGAAACTAGACAAGGCTCAATTTCCTATTAATTTTGTCTAAACTCTTTCCAATGACATCAGTATTACCTCATTTGCAAATCCTTGGCATATATTGATAGGTGAACTAAAAATATAATATAGATTAATCCTTCTAAAAAACTCATGAATAAATATCAAGCAAATATAAAACTTAAAATCGAAACATTTGCACTATTGATCTCGCTACCCCTTTTCATTCCCCTCCTACTCTATCTATTAAACACATTTCTCGGTGACTCCAGGTACTCAATTATTAAAGTTATAGCAGAATATTTTTGAAAAATTTGCCATGCTTTGGAGATCAAAATTCGCTTCAAATAATAATAATAATTATCAAAAGAAAACTAAAAGAATATATTATCTGATATTCTCGGCAAAATATCATTTAAACATCCATGTAGCGCTAATGACCTTAACAGTCGATGCGCCTTTAAGCCTTCAATAAAAATAACATCTATGTCTGTGCAGCCTCACGGTTAAAATTTCAATTCGCAATCATTGTAAAGTATTTTTACATAATTCAGAAATATTGTATATATTTATATAATCATTTTATATTTATTACAATCACGAGTAGAAGTCAACTGGTCTTTAGAAGTCATCAGGATTATTGAAAGGACGAAGTCTCAAGAGAACAAACATTTTGGAATCTTATTATAGATAAATAGGAGAAAAAAACGATTTATTTAAATTTGGGTCTAATCATATGTTGAGAGGTGTGAAGTCGGGGCTGCGGTGGACTTAATAAGAGACTAAGAGTAGACTCTATTAAAGCAGCAGTCGGAGGGGGGGTAGAGTTAAAGATGAGGTCCTTTTGGTGAAGTTTCATTTCCATTTCATAGAAAACCGAATGTAATTTTTTATCCTATAATTGAGTTATTGTTTTTATTTATTTATTAAGCGAAAAATGTGGGCACTAATCACAGGTTTGCCGTTAGCGAGTTTTTGCTTTTTTTATGTCTTTTCATTCTTGAATCCCGACATTTTTTCTTGGTCGACTTGTCTTGTAGGCCGATGTGGCACGCGTGGCTTGATCGATGCACGCGAGCAGCTGTGCCAGAGATGCGGGTACTCGCATGCCCAGGTACTAGGTACTAGATACTCGGGCACTCGCCGCTAATCCAACAGGAACGGGTCTCTGACACATTTCGATCATCAGGTGCAAGCTTGCACCTTGACGAGGCGACAAGAGACGACCCTGAGCAAAGACCCACCTACCTAGCCGCCGTCGGCGTCGGCGCCCCTCCTCCTACTCCTACTCGGACTAGCCTCCTCTTTTTTATGGTAGCCTAGAGATGATAAGACGAATAAAAAACTTTAAAGGTTTTCAGATTCACTTTTCCCTCGAGAGGGAAGCGAGCCAAGGGAAAGACAACAAATAAATTATTATGAATGAAAAAATTTTGTTCTTGTCCGATTTTATTTAATTGAAAAGATTTGGTTTTGCCAAGAGTAGCAGGTTTGTTGATTTATAAAGAGAAATCAATGAGGTTGTCCGCTGCTTGATGCAAATAATTATGTACATATTATATTGAAAAATAAGCTGATGTGTTCTGATATGGCCATCCACTTGACTTTACCATACAACCTGGGGCCTAAAATTATTTATAATCAGGGGGGTAGGCATTCTTGTACTTCGGTCCCACTGATTATGTATACAAAATTTGGTTGAGCTTGGTAAATGTCCAAGATTTTCATTTTTGACCCCCCTTCCCATTTTGGGAGGTTAGTTATTGCATTTTTAGACTTCTCGGAGGTTGAATTTGCTCAAATGCCCTACATTTTTAATTTTTAACCCCCCCCCCCTCCACCACACCTTAATATCGATATGAACCAAAATCTAATCAGCTCTTAATCTCAATGGACCAAAACTACGTGTGAAATTTGGTTTCGATATTCAAACTAGTTTTGATCCAGCTCTTCCACAAAAATTTGGTAATTCACAGACTAACCAACCAACCAGACAACCAGACAGACTAACTAACAGGCATTTTGACAAAACAATTATTATCTCGAAAAATATAATTTTTTCGATGTTCACTTATTAGAGCTTTTTTGTAGAGCGAAATCCCATGGTTTCGTTCAATTTTTTTAATTAAAATAGTTTCAGCCGTTTTTGAGATATTTCGAAAAAAAGAAGGAAAAAAGCACTTTTTTCATGCACGATTACAATACTTGACCATAACCTGTATGGTAAAGAAAAATTATATTGATTTTTTTATGATTTCAAAATAAATACAAATCTTAGAAAATCATGAGATGGTGTCATCTATTAAATCCGATAGAATGGATTATTTTTAATTATATGTCAGAAGGGTTGTTTTTCACCCCCTCTGGAATCGAATTAACGCGCTTACATATGTCAGAGAGGTTGGCACCTCGCAGGTGGGCTAGATGCCCTGGATTGCTGTTACTGGCACTCGGGTTCGATTCCCGTCCATCATATCACTTAATAGATAACACCATCTTATGACTTTCTAATAAAATTTGAATCTATTATCATCGGTAAATTGAAATCTTTCATAAATACAGTCTTTTAAAAAACATTCTTCAAGCGTTTAATAGAATCCGAGGGTGAGCCGCGACCTAAAATCGTGTACACCTACTTCCACTTCCACTTTTATTTTCAAGTAGAAGATAATAGATGTAGGGGTATTATCTAATGAATTCCAAAATAATTCCACATAATTTCAAAGAAGTGTACACCTAATTCCAATCGCGGTTCACCTCTCGATAAAATCCAAACGTTTCGGGAGAATTTTAGATAATAAAAAAAGTTGTTTTTTCTAATGAATAAAAACGAAAGAAATTAAATATTTTTAATATAGACAATGTTACAAATTGTCTAGGTGACGAAATTACATTTAATTCAGATAAAATATATAAATAATAGAAAAACAGTCCATTTCTGACCTTTTGTAAATTGAATTTTTTCTTTAAAATTTCGATCATTGCTAAAATTAATATTTTTTTAAATTTGGTTCTTTATCTAAAATTTTGGGATTAGAAAAGTCAAAACTGTCTTTCAAGTTAGTTGAATCACTAGCTCTTCTAGCACGGTACATTTCAAATTCCTTGTTCTATTATAATTGAATATAAAGTATATATATGTTGCAGTAAAAATCCGTTTTTTAGTAAGAACGGGTTCTTAATAGTTAAAACGCGTTTCACTAAATATCTTTGTGGTAACTAGAGTTTACTGATGTTTGTTGAGTTTGGTTCAAAGATCTAGAATCTTCATTTTTGACATTCCACCTCATTTTTCGGTGTTTATTTTCAAAAAGATTTTAAACGAAAATGTCAAAAATTACATCCTATGTTGTATTTGCTTCTAATTTATGTCATTTTCGTTTAAAAAGTTTTGAAAATAAATGAGTTCTTACTAAAAACGGGTTTTTACTGCAACATATACATAACGAATATTATATATGTATAATTTATTTGTTAGAGACTATAGTTTCGAAAGTTTGACCTTTATTATTGGATGTTTTCGTTTTGTTGTAATAGGGAGTTGGTAACAAACAAATTTTTAATAGTTTATTATATAGGTATTTGTTTTTGTTTTTTTTAGTGAGGCTCTAGCTAGAGAGCGTGTACCACGTCCTAGGAAAGGTTCTAATTTTTCCTACAATTACATTTTGGCATCAGATCGAACTTTGAACCTTGTGTTCTTGAGTCACTGTGATCACAATCGTATCAGAGTAATGTTCTGAATAATAGTTTTGATATAAAATGATGGTACAAAAAAGTTTAAACGATTTCAAATTACTTTTGTTATGAAAGATGAGAGAGAGGGATTGTGTGAAGGGAAAGGAAATAAATTAAATCTGAATTATTAATCTTTAGCACTTCCATGTTGAATATTAATAATTCATTAGATTGCTGGAGACTTGTTTTAGATATATTATTTCAAGTCAGATTAATTATCTGAAATCGCCAAATAAAATTTATTATAGTCTATCGAGATACATAAATTATTATTGAAATCAAGGTAGGTACTAATTCATAATTGAAAACCTTTTCAAGAAACGATTTAAGGTCTCGGTAAAATTTATTAGGCATTTTGTACTAAGAAAGTTTTAGGCTGGTAAGTTGAAACTTGGCAAAAAGCTGTAGGTTATTAATATACAAATGTTTGAGCTATATTTTAACTCATTGGCTACAACTGCCAAAAGCATATAATACTTTGATTTTTTTCTAATTATCTCTATTTTTAACCTACAAGTTCCAAAGCTAAAAGAGAAAGATATTAAATGGTTTTTTATGAAAAACACAAACATTTGAGAACAGAACGTTCTTTAGACGAACTTACGTTCTCGAGATAAAGAGGGTGGCAAAATCAAGAAAAGCAGCACAGAGACACACCAAAAACTAAGTTTGAAAATGATTTTAGACATTTCTTCATAAGAATAAGTAAATAAACAATTGAGATATACCTATTGAGCCAATTTAACTCTACTGCCGGAGTGCTTTCCCTCCAAGCCTACTTTCAAGTGAGAGCTCATAAAAACAAGGTAAAATTACACCCAATTAATTGAGAAGTTTTTGTTTTGCCGAGAGTATAAGGTTGTTTGATTCACAAAGAGAAAGTTCCACAGCCCTCCAGCAGTGACGAAAGAACACCAAGTTTTCAATATCCATATGATATTGACTCCATGAAGAAAAACATTGCATAGTGAAGAAAGACTGAATAGATTGAAGACCAGTGTCTTGAGACTAGAGTCTCAAACAAATAAATATTTTCTCTTCTGGGAGTATATCATCTTGGAATATATGTGTATATGTTTTATTTGCATCTAAGCAGAGGACAACCTCTTTGTCTCTCTTTGGGATTACACCCAATTCTTTTCAATTTGGCTACATGGCCAAAAAACGTCTCATTCTTTTCTGGTTTTTATAGTTTTATTAGTGTATTTTAAAATATTGAATTAATAAGATAGTAATTATATTCATCTTTTTTTACTCGAATTTCTGAGGAACTTATCTACCATGTAAAAAGAGTTGGTTGTATAGATCTAATTAATTGCAGAATCTCGAGTCTGAGATTATGTATGATTTCGCCAAAGTAAAAGTAAAAAATTTAACGGACCAACATATTGAGCTGTCTGCGGCTTTCTTTTCATTTTTTAAATTTGTATCGGAAAGGAATTCATTTGGCAGAAATAAATTAATGTTACCGCGCCTCCTGCTATCCACTATAGAATAGCTTTGAGGACCGGTTCTTAAGTAAAAGGTAGGGATTCCCCAAGATTTGGCAAAAGATCTCGAGGTTTCCTTGTATCAAGTATTGCGTAAGATATTATAGGTCGATGGGCCCCCAAACACTGGCACTACTGACCCACTAGGCCAGCCGTCTTCCAAGTGAAGTACGTATAGTCTTGGGTCGTTACTTAGGAAAAAATTAAATTAATTTATTTTTGTATTTTGGCCTTATTATGAAAGAAAATAATATAATAAAGAAATTAGTTAGGTAATAAAAAAAATGCTTGTTAAATAAAATAGCTTGTTACTTTACCATACAGGGTATGGTCAAGTATTGTAATCGTGCATGAAAAAAGTGTTTTTTCCTTCTTTTTTTCGAAATATCTCAAAAACGGCTGCAACTATTTTGATTAAAAAAATTGAGCGAAACCATGGCATTTCGGTCTACAAAAAATCCCTAATAATTAAACATCGAAAAAATTATATTTTTTGAGATAATACAATTGTTTTGTCAAAATGTCTGTTAGTCTGGTTGTCTGGTTGTTAGTTACTTAAAAGTGTTTTTTCCTTCTTTTTTTCGAAATATCTCAAAAACGGCTGAAATTATTGAGCAAAACCATGGCATTTCCTTCTAAAAAAGCTCTAATAAGTGAACATCGAAAAAAATTATATTTTTTGAGAAAATAATTGTTTTGTCAAAATGTCTGTTAGTCTGTCTGTTAGTTAGTCTGTACGTTACCAAATTTTTGTGGACGAGGTAGCTCAAAAACTAGTGTGAATATCGAAACCAAATTTCACACGTACTTTTAGTCCATTGATTAAAAGTTGATTAGATTTTGGTGCATATCGACCCAAAATTAAGAGGGGGTTAAAAATTAAAAATCTTGGCCATTTGAGCAAACTCAACCAAATCTTGTATACATAATCAATGGGCCCAGAGTAATCTAAAAATGCAAAAACTAACCCCCCTCCCTTACATTATTATAAATAAATAATTTTATTAAATATTAAATATAAGTGAGGGGCCAAGTTGTTTGGTAAAGTCAAGTGGATGGCCACATCAGAACACGTCAGCTTATATTATAATACAATCGTGAATATTACATAGGTAGATAAGGGATTGCGAGCTCAATATAAGAGTAAAGGTTTTTTACAAAAATCGAGTGATGAAGTTAGTTTAGTTTAGCCAAACCAGGAAAATTCGACTTTTTTAAACAGGTTAAAATAAAATTTCATTCAATGTAAAATTTAATTTTATGTTTTAATGTATTTTTGGACTCGCCACGCACTACCTAATCCATTAAAATAGTTTATAGAGACCAACAATAACATATAGAGAATATGCGACAATATAGAATTACGAGTTCAATCAAGATTACCATTTAAAATACTGCTGGTTATCTGTGATTTAACCAAAATTTAACCAATATAAGTATTGTAGATAATTACTCCTAAGATTTGCAGTCATCGGGGCTGTTATTGCTAAATTGTAATCTTTACTGCAGGTATCAAAGTCAAAAGACCTTTGTTCGAATATTTCAAAAAATTCCAACTTTTATCTTTTATATGAATTTGACATCACGGGGGCGCCAAGTCACAGAAAAACTCGATAAAGAAGAGCATTTTACAAACATCACGACTTTGATAATTTTTAAAAGAAAACAAACTTATCGTTCGGAGTTACCGGAACTATTATAATTTATTTTTTGACAAATAAAAAGTAGCTTACTTAAATCAAGTGTTTATGAAATTAATGTTTGTAATTAAAAAGCATGGTGTTTCATTGCAGAGAACGTGCACAGCAACAGTTGGTTGCAATTGGTTTAAATTACACTTGGATTATGCTCCTCGAAACCTAAAAATTCATTTATCAACAACACCACGGGAGTAGCAAATTATCGTAATAAAAAATTTTTACAATCGTAAAATTCTTCAAAAGCAATAAATGATTAGTTAAAAAAAGTTAATTCCAGTAGAGATTTTGAGGAAAAATTGGCCAATCAAGATGGAGATGGGAAAATGAAGTCATCGAAAACATCAATTCTGGGATTAAAGAGCGGAACAATCAACAGAGACGAATGGAAAGCCCTTTTAAGGAAGCTCAAGGCTTTATAATTCACCGTCAGAAACTAGAAGGCGGCTCCAGAAGAAACAGAACTGTTTTATTATATGACAATAAAATATTCGGTTACAAACAAAAATTATCTTAATTTAACAACAGAAATTTTTCATTGCATGGCTGAAAGCTTCAACGGCATCTACCAAACAGATAATATTAAACGTGCCCAGAAAGCAAAATCGAACCGTCAAACAAATTAAAATTATCATATAAAAAGTACTTAATTAATATTATCTAATGAAAAAAATATATATCCCTACTTAAATGATATTAATACTTTATAAAAGCAAAATACCTGCTTTGTGGGAGTTCATGTTGCCGATAGAAATAGATTTAAATTTTCTAAAAATCACAAGAGAATGTCATCTATTTGATCCAAGGGGAATGGTTTATTTTTAATCATATGTCAGATTTTACAAATAAAAATTTTAATCTTTGAGTGAATTATTTAGCCCGTTTAGATATGTCAGAAGGGTTCACCTGACAAGGTTATCGGGTTCGATTTCTGAGGGGTGAAAAACAACACTTCTGACATATGATTAAAAATAATCCATTCCATTGAGGATCTAATAGATGACATCCTGACATTTTCTTAGTAAATAATTGTCTTAATATTTTTTTTTGTTTTGTTTACTCGGCTTAATGGTGAATTTGAAACTGGGTCTTCACAGTGACACTAATCGTTTAATAATAATATAGCTTTTGTATATATTAATAAGTACAAATTAAAAAAAATGTTTTATATTAGATTTTTCTGGGTTTCCTCTTATAAATATAATTAATATATTATATGATTTCGGGAGAAAGTCCGATTCTTAAAAGCCACCCTGAGACATGCATGTTGTATGAAAATATGATTTGGAAGCAAAGCTAATGATGAGGGAAATTCAATGTCAACTAATTTTAATTATTACTTAAAAAAGTAAATCCAATTTTGCTATTATTATCAATGTAGAATATTTATATAACACTGTAAATGAAAGTAAAACATTAAGATCTATTAATGAGCAGCTTTTAGTCTATACTGGTCTATACTGGTCTATACTAGGAGTCGGAAACCCGCCATGTTCTTGGATGCAGACCGTGCTGAGTGATCGACTAATAATCTAAACATATATATTATTTAAATTAATATTTTATAATTAAAACACAAAATTCGTTAGAAAGTATTAAATAATTTCGTTTAAAATTTTAGTTCAACTCACGATTGGATAATTATTTTGTGTTACAATTTATTTAATGTCGGCTAAACAAAAAGCCTATAAAATATTTGAATATGCAGCCCGCTTGAAAATTTTACTCTATAATTTGTCCCTTATCTAAAAAAGGTTGACTCCTACCCTATACCCTTAAGGAGTAAAGCCATTGCATTTAGGTATAGTGAAAATATATGGCAAATTTAAGTACCGCAATCAATTTAATTTACAATTCAGAAATTGTAACAATTGGAGGAAAATTGAAACTTTTTTAAGATTCGGTACGCTGTTTGTGGTTTTGGTGGAACACAACTGTTTATTATTTATTTTTTATACTATAGAAGCTGGTTAAAATCTCAAATCATTCAAAAAATGTTTTTTTTGTTTTTGTTTTTTGAATAATTTTGCATTTTTTAACAAGAAAGGTCCAAAATTTAATCAATTGTCGACATTATAAATATAAACATTTTAGTACAAGAAGCAACTTTCTACGACTTTTCGTTCTTATGTCATCGTATCTGAGTCCAGGCACATAGAGGCCTTAGAGACAGAAAAAATCATGGATGGAAATGATATTTTTCAACACAATGAGCAAAAAAACTTTTGCGTGAATTCAAAGTATCGAGTAATAAACAGAACAGTGTCTTAAGAAGGTCACAGAATTAGCACTTCACAAAGATATTAAACCTATTCAGAAATCGAACCGTCAAATAAGTAAAAAGTTAATATAAAAAAGTTATCATAAAATTTAATTTAATTAATACTATCTAGTTATTGCAAAAAAATATTTATCCTTGGAATGATATCAATCCTTCATAAAACCAAAATACTTTGTTTTATTTAAGTAATAATTTTTTTTTAATACGAAGAGAGGGATAGAAATCTGATGGATAAAAACGATAAAAAGGCAATAAAGTGAATTTTTTATTAACGGGCAAATGGAATGAATTAAGATTGACATACCGTGGCAGGTGAAAAAGCACTACAGATGTTATAATAAAAGTCAATGTGTAGGTAATTATCATATGAATAGCTAACATTTAATTAAATCGCTTATTTTTCGCTTTAGTCTTTATTTCTGTAGAGTAACATGGAAATAATTAATTGAAGATTTTCCGGTTGAGAATACCCAATATGTAAAGCAGGCCTGACCAACCCGCGGGCCGCATTTGGCCCTCGTTGGCCTTACTTTCGGCCCATGGTCATATTTGACAAATTGTTTTTTTATTTTAAAATATATTTTTTTAAAACTAAAGTTTTGAGCATCTTTTTTTTTTAACTAGTTGGAAGTTTTTTCAAAAAATCAGCTCAGGTTCAGATTAACCAAGATGTATTATATATATTATATATATATATATATATATTATATGTATGTATTATATGTATGTATATGTATATTATATATATGTATATACTATTATATGTATTATATATATTTTAAAAGAAAAAGAATTCAGGGCGTGCTGACTGCCCGGATAGCATGTTAGTTCTCAGGTTCGACTCCTGAGGGGATGAATCCCCTCTGATATCGCAATTTAATAATATTTTACTAAAATCTTAGAATTTGTCCGAAAAAGATTGATTGAATTCTTTCTCTTTTAAAATATTTTTTAAATTATTTAGATTATTGTAAAAAAAAGTTTTGAAATATTTTATAATCTATAAAAGTACTATAAATTTTATATTATATTGATTTTAAATCTGTTACTATATGTATATTTCAATATTTTTAATTCTTATTTATAAATTAAGAAACTAAATGTCCATTGGGAGAGGGGAAAAATGGTTGGATTTGCCCCCTCCTTCAGAAGGAATTATTTATAACGGTTTTAAATACGGGAATAAATAATAAAATTATTTCTCTATTAATTTTTGAAAAAACCAGTAAATAATAATAGTAAATTTCAACTAATGATATAGTTTTAGAAAAATTAAGTAAGCGAAAAGAAACGCAAATATCAGACAGAAAAAAGAAAAAGCCATTCAAATTTGTTTCTTATTTTAAAATAAAATTTGAAATATTATTTGGCTTATTTGACTTAAATAATAATTTTGATAGTTTATATCTATTTTACCATACAAATATATTTTGTTGTTGGATCAATGTGTGTTTTCTATATCATATCTGGTTGTAGTATTGTTTTTTCCACATTTACACTGATTGAACACGTTCAATGTATCACTACATTCAAATTAATATTAATTACTTACAATAAAAATTGATAAGTACCAAATTCCTTATAAAGGCAGATTTTGAAAAAATTATGTAATTATTCTTATTTATTATGTGTGGCCATCAGACATTTTTAAGTCGTCAATCGGCAAGGGGTGCAATTCAGCTTGGCCAGAGCTGCATTAGATAGTATTAGTACTCAATTGCTCTAGAATTGCCCGTTTTGCTTAATTCCAATTACAAATATTTAATAGATTTTTAATGATGAAAACTCGGTTCCTGAGTTTACAAAATGTCAATCTTGTAAGGTTTTAGTTAATGAGCTGAAAAGGGAAGGCACCTTTATATGGGTTCGAGTGAATTTGATTGGAGAGACCTAAAAATATTATCTTCTATATAATTACAATATTAGTAAGTGAAGTTAAAAAAAATAGAAGCATTATAGTTAATACTAATTTTCATTAATAAAAATGTTAATAATTACTTTATCATTGTTTTAATTCTTCATTCATATACTATATTTATATAAGATCTTAAACATCCGCATCCGCGGATGTGAGCCTTGAAAAATCCGCATCCGCATTCACATCCGCGGATGTGAAAAAATCGGCATTCGCAACATCCCTGGTTTTTAGTTATAACTCGAGCTCTAATTGAGCTAAAAACAAATGGAAATTTGAAAATGAAAGAGAAATCTGTTTTCTATTAAGTCAACAAAACATTTTTATTTCAAATATTGATGAATTATAATATCTAATGGGACTCGAAAATGGATCAAAATGGCATTTTTTTGCCGTTTTCATCAATAATATCTCAAAAATTTGACGTGTAGTAAAAAATCGGGAAATTGTATATAATCAGGGTATAAAACTGTACTGGAATCCATTGTTAGGTTTACGGGGAGAATTTTTTTTTAAATTTTTGTCGGGCAGTAATATTATTATTTTTTAACACAAAGTTTGGACCCTCTTAGAAACATTTCTGTGTAAGAATATGAGCCATTAATGGGAATAATTTCTATCGCCAAGGTCTTTGCTAAATCAAAAATAACTAATGACCGTTAACAATTATAAATAAATAATATTGTTTGGCTATTAAATATCACATTTAATTGACTTTATCTTCCCTTATATAATAGCTAATGATAATAAAGTTCCCTTTCACTTGAAGAGATGCTCAAACCAGTTTGTATATTTTTTTTATCTGGGCTAAAACGGACATAATAGCTGTTTATATTAATATCGCAGAGTGTGAGAGAGGACCCTTTTCGGCCACCCTTCAGTTGCCACTTGAAAATGATCCGACCCCTTTATGAATAAATTAATTCAATATTTTAATTAATGACCCTGCCTTTGCGCCACGCGTTCTCACCATTAATTTTGACGGCGGTCAGTGACGGCAGCCCCTTTTTAGGCCTTTAGAGAGGAAGGTGCCTTTGTGCAGAGAAACTATATATGGAGGCTGATTGTGACTACGGAGGGACAACGGCTTGGATGAAATCGGACGCCAGTAATGTGATTAAAAACAATCATCATCCTAAGATTATATTACGATTTAATTGTACAGATGTGAAAAAGTAAAGAAAACAGTTGCTGGTTGCTGATCATATTCAAAATGAGGGATGCTTGCTGCAGTTTAAAATACTGTGAATTTTACTATTGGAATCATGTTTGATCCCTATACCTAACTATAAATTCAAATTTTTTAATGTTGTTATTATTATTAATATTATTATTTTGTACCGTCTCATTAAAAAAAATCAATTTCGTTTTAGAAAAAATTACTTCTAGACATTGAAATTAAGAATCAAAAACAAATTTCCTACCAATTTCTATTTTCAGAAAAATCAACACATCTCAGAAGGGAACTCAAGTTTAGATTGAAGTATTTGTGTAACGAATTTGGAAACGACATAAAGTACAAAGCGTCCTGCCTTATTATTTCAAACTTGTATACCAATTTTTAATAAACAAAAGAATGAAAACGGATTATTTAACATAGGGAAAAATTAATGATTTTATGGTGAGTATGGGAGCGATTTGAGCTATAAAAGCTTGACGAAAAGTTATGTTTCAATAATATTCTGTCAAATTTGAGCTCTTTACTTTTCAGCTTTAACCGTTCAAGAAATCTCTGGAAACCGAATATTTTATAAAAATTTGTACCCTATCTATAAAAGCTATAGGGTACTTCAAAACTATACAATTAAAAAAACGAGATTAAATTTAAAATATTTGTTAAATAAAAGTATTTTCTTTTGGAGACAGATATGATAGAGATGCAGTCCACACACTGTTAATGAAAAGTACAAATTCCTAAAAAAATAATTTATAGGAGTTTCCTATTCAATCTTTTAAAAATCGACGTTTCTGAAGATCTCTCCTCTTCCTTCTTCAGGATTTAAAAGAATAGATGTTGAAAACTTTTTGTAACCACCTTGTATGTCATTGTTTGGTGTGAGGGGAGATTCCTCGAAACGTCGTTTTTTAAAAGATTTAAAAATTACATTTTAATAAATTATTTTATTCGAAATTTGTAGTTTTCATTATCTTTGGCCTGCCTCTCCATCAAATCTCCATTGATAATATTGGATTTAGAAGGCTTTGTCTAAGTCCATTTCCGGAGATTTCATTTCAATACTTCACTAATCCTTTATAAAGGACAATAAATTAATTTATAACACAAGTAGTTAAATAAAAACTTCATTTAGAATACTAATGCTAATCAATCAATTACCGTAAAAAGCTTCTCACGTTATGCAAACACAGATGGTCAAAATAACAAAGCGGGCATTTAACTCTCCACCCCACCCATGCATTCCAGCTATATGATGTAAGTCTATCTTAAATGAAAAAAAAATAAAATAAAAAGGGCTCCATTCTCCGGGGCTTGAATGGCTCGTCAATTGCTAGACAAAGGGCTGCTGGCCAAGGGCATACGTTGGTTGTCCGCAGGAAAAATAAAAACATCCCCAACCCCAAGAACGCAACCCTCGGCCATTGGCACTCGACTCTCCCATGCGAGGGCGGTATGCTAGGAGAGGGTCACCCAAGATATCCTATCTCCCTGTCTATTCATTTAATAAATGAAAATGACTATATGCCCTTTTGAAACCCATCTAATTTATCTTATTTCTAAAAATTAATTTTCCTATATATCTTAATAGAAGGCTTTAGTAATTTTTGTTATTTCCTTAGGGTGTATGAGAGACCCTTCTTAAAATTATCAGAACTAAATTAAATTCGGTGGAATTATTTTATAAATGTACCTATAGACGTTACATAGATTTTACAGAGAAAGCCCGAAATCAATTAAACCTAGTTAGAAAGTTTTAACAAAGTAATTTTGTTAGTATTAGTATTCACTATTGCAAATTTGATACTTTAATGGCTGATTTGTTTATCGAAAGAAAATATCGGCTAATATCATTGTATTAATGAGAAAATCTCATAAGAATGCACAAAGTCCAAACAATAAGTTCTAGAACCGTTTTTCATGTCTGGACAAGCGTTTTCAAGCATATATCATATATACAGTGTATTTCAGGAGGAATAGTAAATATTTTAGGAGGTGGTAGTATAGACGTATTGCAATAAAATATGCCATACAACGTATGTGTCAATTTTATTGAGTACAGAGATACAGCTGTTAGTACCATAATAGCATATCGGCATACTCAGCAAATGTAAATACGTGCGGCATGTTTACACTCTACACTACAGTAGACATGGCCAACAAATCACAATGAAAACTTCAATGTAAACTAAAACACAGCTTCACAACTTGAACATCAACGCTCTACTGCTGACATTCGATAAATACGCCGATAGCAACACACGAAACGAAAATGCATTGAACTCAGCTGTATTTCTGTATTCAATAATAATTGGACACATGTTATATGGCATTTTTTATTGCAATTTGTATATACTACCAACTCTAAAATATTTACTATTCCTCCTGAAACACCCTGTATACCAGTATAAATGATATGGGTAGATTAGTTATATGTTTTCTTGGGATTTTGGAATCCAAGTACATAATAAAGAAACAAGCTTAGTAGTAGAGCAAAATGATTTTAATAAAAATGGTAATATGGTACTTAATATTCATTCCTAATTTTGTTTCTTATATTTTTGGAATACAATATGCGTTTTTAAAAGTTTAATTATTTGATCTTTTTGATGAATTAGTAATTTTTCGTTTTGTGTGAGTTTCTTAAGTAAATGGTCGTAACCACGACTAGCCAGGAGCAATTACTAGAAATCAGTACTGTGCTATGGTGAACTGGTAAATGATTGAATTTAATCTGTTAGAAGAATTGTAGTGTAGCACCTAAAAATGGAAAGAAGGCCGGACACAACTCTAAGATAAGCTAATAGTCTAAGATCCCGACTTAGGTCGACCTTCACCTATCGAGTTTCTTAATGAAATTACTATTTTGATAATATAATGAATTAATAAACAAAACTTGTTAAGGTCGACATCCAATTTCCCTGTATAGCTATTTTTAATAAAAAAATTAAAGTTGTTAATTTTATTACATAAATGTAGTTATCGTGTTTCCGGATAAATATATTACCAATCGAGAGGAAAATATGTATATAAAATTCCAAAGTTGGCTCGCTATCTTTTTTCCCTGCATAAGTCCAGGTAGACAGGGTATCAACAGGTAACTTCGAATTAGTATTTTGTAGTTATAATGTTTCCTTTATTGTTATACTATATAAGAAAATGTAAATCATTTTATTGAGAATTAATTAATTAGTTAATTAATTTTATTTTTTATTTATTTTTATTTTATTTTATTTTTTATCAAAAAATAGCTATGCAGGAAATTGGATGTCGACCCTATCAAGTTTTGTTTATTAATACATTATATTATCAAAATATTATTTTCATCAGGAAACTGGGGAAGGTCGACCTAAGTCGGGATCTTGTACTATAAGGAATCAAGTTAGTAGGACAGCTGAATCACCTAGTAATCTTTTGGTCGCCTCTGAATTACATAAAATACGGTTCATTTTTCGGTTTGGAAAATAAAAAGAAGAACGTAGAACTTAATTTCTTGTTTTAAAAGGGTTTACTTTAAATTAAAAATGAAATATCTCTAATCCAAAAAAATATATTCTGTAGATCAACATTTCCGTATAATAAATTATAATTGCTCATTCGACTTTTTCCTATTGTTGCATTATTCTTATTTTTTTATTCATTATCTCACTATATTGTCATCCATGATTTAAGGAGGGGATTCATGCTTAATTCATTAACAATAAATCTTAGCACAATGGCACATTTTATTTTCTAATACAATTCCCAAAAGTGAAAAATTTCTCTGTCTAGATGTTTGAGCTTAAAGAAGAGTGATATGAATAGCAATCAAGTTTTTATAAAGAATATGTAATTTTTCTTTGTATGTCGTTTTACAACTCAACAACATTAATTTCAAAAGTTTTTATGATAAAATGTTTTTTTTTCTCTTTTGTTGTAACAATAAATATCCCACTTTCGTTTTCTTTTTCAGGATATCTTTTATAGGTTTCAAAGATTATTTTAAAATTATAGTAGATTTTTTCCCCCTATTCAATTTCAGGTTGATTAACATTGGATTCAAGCTTTAATATTGTTTCAATAGCCCGAGGAGCGAAAAATTTCAACCGTGTAATTGATATCCTATGGTATGTTTTAGTGAGGGCTCCAGGGGATTCATTCGGTTGAGAAGCGCATTTGAATAATATTGCCTCCTACTCTTACTCCATTGCTTAATAGGTGTAGGGATACCTTTTTCTAAATCCGATTTTATAAATAGATACCAGACAGAAATCTAATAGATACATGGTATTCAAGGCAACGATGGGATAAAGAATAGCCGTCATTACAGAATTAACTCCTTAATGTGCCTAGAGAATTAATTTATAAAAGTTTTCTCCTACGGGCGAGTCTATTAGACTTAAAACATGCCGGAGTGAGTATTAAACAAATATTTCAAGCATTTATAATTTTTATTTATTAGTCTGGTTTGAATTACTGAATTCGAACCGCAAAGAATACTCACTAAACCAGTGTTTCTCAACCTGTGTGTCGCGAGAGATAGTCAAATGTGGCGCGAGGCTTTTTCGACAAATAATTAAAATTGGATAGGCTTTGTATCTTTGAAATAGTATTTGTAATTATTTCAATTTCTTTTTTTTTTTGTATCATACAACTTTAACATTTCTTATATTCAGGTGTGCCGCAAATGATTCCAAATATTTATAGTGTGCCGATCAGCCAAAAGAGGTTGAGAAACACTGCTGCTTTAAAAGTTTCTGTTCAAAAATGGAAAAATAAAATATTTATTGAGATTTTAATGCGAAGCCATAATATAGAGCACAAATAATTTATATTTAACTTTATTATTAATTACTACCGCTTATCTAGCGACCCGAGTCTTGGGAGATTTTTCACTTTTTTCTTAATTAATAAATGTGCGGGGGGCGATTCTTTCATTAGAATCCGATCGAGGAAAATAGCTAAAAAGGCCATGGATAGAATTATCTAACTTCTTCCTTTATAGCGAAGGAAATACAAGTCAAAACTATCAAAGATTCAATTTTTAATTTCTACTATTCTAGGAATGGCCTTTTGCTCTTGAATCAAAATTATTCTCGTTATAGAGAAAGCAAATATTTAATTGAATTTCAATAAAATTCAGACAATATAGTGTGAAAAAAATACTTGTTCTAACTGGCGAACGTAATAGGTCGTGAAAATGTTTTCCTTTTTTCTTCATTTTTATCATTTAATAGAAAAATTAATTAATAAAAAGAAACCAAATTTTTATATTTTCAATGCGGAGAACTATGTATAGATTTTGGGTTCTCTATGTTAGTCTTTTTCAACCTTTCCAACCTGTGTGCCGCGAGGGTTTTTGACAAATAATTAAAAATGCAACTTTGAAATAGAAATTGCAATTACTTCATTTTTTGTATCATACAACGTTTACTTTTTTATTTTTATTTTTTAGGTGTGCCGCAAATGATTCTAGATAGTTTTACTGTGCCGTCAACCAAAAAAGGTTAAGAAACACTGAACTAAACACATGAACTAGAGATGAGTTTGTGTATAGTAAACGACATTAAAATGTACAGGTAAACATTGCAAAATTTGTTATTAAAAGTGGAATAAATAAATGAAATGTAAAACATAAAATTTTATATTTTTATTATTCAATTGCCATTATTTAAATTGGTTTAAAAGGTAAAAAAAAATTTAAGACTCTGAACACTACAAATTTTAGCAATTGATTTTTTTTTCAGTGAACATCAGTTTAAACTCGAAAAAACAAAAAGTAAATTTTTTTTTAATATACTTCCTTTTGAAATATAAATCCAAATATTATTTTTTTGGAATATATTATAGAATTCTTATATGCCTAACTTTTATTAGTTATGTACGGCTTCTGTAATATTCTGAAATAAAACAATTCTGCAACATATACTTTTGAAATAAACATTATTAATCAAAGTTATTTTTGTCATTTATTGGTGTTAAGCAAGGGGTGAACAGCGAACTAAAATCGTGTACATCTACTTCCACTTTCATTTCCAAGTAGAAGACAATAGATGACAATAGATTATCTAATGAATTCCAAAATAATTCCAAGTAATTCCAAAGATGGTGTACACCTAATTCCAATCGCGGTTTGTTAAGTATATTTATTTTGAATCAATCATGAGCTTTGGCTCTAAAATTTAAAATAGGTCAAAAAGTGGAGTTAATTTCTTTGACCTTTGAAGGACTCAATAAACTATTTGAATTTTTTCCGATTTTTCAATCGAATTTTCTGAATCTAGAAAGCCTATAAAGTTATTTATTATTTGTGGAAATACAAATATTTTGAACAAACTTTCTATGAGCCCACTTCTTAATATTAAGAATTAAGTGAAAATAGATTTATGAAGAATATAATTGATGGTCGGAGAAACATACGGGAGTCAAAGTCGAAAATTGTTTAAATATTAATATTGAAAATTAAAATAATTTTTGCACTATTGATGATTAATAAAGTTTTTTATTTTTATTTATTTTAATATTCACTGTTGGAATTTATTGGGAAATTTTCATCAACAGTTTCTAGATAATTTTCTTCTTTTTCTCTAATAGTGTATTTTAGTTATTCACTTCAAACCAAAGTTTAATAATCAAATAATTCAGTGAAGTAGATAAAACAACCTAAAAAAATTCCAGTTACTTAATTATAGTACTGAACACACGAAATTACCTACATATTCTTTCTCTATTTCAACACACAATTTTATTTTTTCCAGGCTTAAATAAACGAACGGAGAATTCGTTCCAAGTCAATTTAGCAATTTGTTTTTCTTTTTTTTTTTTTGCTCCCTTGATATTAAATTATTAATTTCAAATGTAATTTTGACGAAATGGAGGCTTCCTGTTTATAATTAGCTCAAAAATGTATTTTATTTATTTTATTATTATTATTATATTCCATATTTATGCCCCAAAACTAATTTTTTAACATATTAAGTATTTTATATATTTCTGCATTGTGTCTGTTTAAAAATTGAAATCTCTGCTTCACCGGGTAATAATATTTCAGTTATTTATTAGTATTAGTTAGTCTACGATATATTTTTATATTGGTCAGACTCCTGTGTGTTAAGGTGAGTGCATATGCCCATAAGAATAATAACCTACTAGCACGAAATCCAAACTGCCGGCTTTTTTGAAGCGCGACCATTCATCAAGAAGTATTTATACCAGTTTAAAAATAAATGTTGAAATAATTATGTCGATCGGTTATAAAATTTGGATTTTTGATTATATGTGTTTTTTAACTTGACTAAATGGTCATATAGATCCTAAGGCCATTTATTTAAAAATAAAAAATATTCAATTTCGTTTAGTAAATAACACCTTAGTTTATGGTATAGGTATATAGAGTTTTAAAATAAACGATTAAGGTGTTATTTATTGACCGAAAACTTCGATAAATTATCAACAATTTAAAAATAAAAGTTGTATTTTCCTTTGATCAGCAAATTTTTCAATTTATATAAATTTAAAAAAAAATTGTTATAATAAAATAAATGGACTCCAAATATCGAGAAATAATAAAATAATAAAAAAAATTATTTTGTTTACTATAATAACAAATCTTCATTCATCAAGAAATGCAGCAGATAAAATAAACTACAGATACGACCCTCTGTCGGTACACCATTGCTGAAGAGTAAATGGAAAACCATGTTATAATTTATAATATATGTATAGGAAATTATTAAGATGATGGATGAATTTTAGTTTTAGCTCGAAGGGTTAGTTAGAAGGATATTCGCCGGGCTTGGATGAGAGTAGATCTTCAGAAATTAAAATCTCTTTTGGCAGCGTAAAGCCAGAAAATGATATTTTAAAATAAGAATTTGCACAAAGGCGGTAGAAAATTGCTTTAGATAAAATATTGGCACAAAGCCCGCATTTATTGCCTTTTCGTTACAATTTCTTGGCAAACTTTAAACACAACGTGTATAAGATAACTTCCTCGCTTCAGAGAGCATAGACACCTCCTTCAACGACGTTCAGCAACTGATTTTTCTTCGAGAGGCTTGCTGCCTTTATAAGCCTGGCGGCTCTAATTAGCAATTAAACTAATTGGTTAATTGGCCGCGGTCTGCGGGTGACGTATGCGTAAATATTCGCGCCGCGCTCCCGTGATTATAAAAGGGGCGGGTCTCCGCTGTTCACCTGTCAGTTGATCGGAAGACTCTGACCGGTAAACAACAAGTGCCTTTCTCAAGTCGAAAATGAATCTTTATTTTTAAAAAGCATTTTACATTGAAAGGAGTAGAGAATAAAATCCTACATATGTTATTGCCAATATAGGTCAAAGTTGGTCAACAGTCTATTCTTTTTGATGAATAAATGCTATTTCACTTTTGAAATAAAAATTTTATAATACAACATATTAAGCTAAGTGCAGTTAAATAAAAATGATTGATGAATGTAAAAGTGACTAAATATTTCACCTCTTGGATCCAAACATTCAAATCTTATCTTCAAAAAATGAATTTCTGATTAAAATCGGGGTCCTTAGAGCAAAAATATTTAAGAAAATAGATCTAATATCGATTAGCTATATTTTGCTAAAAGAAAACTTCCCCAGCCCATCGTGGAATTGTTTATCATAAATACAAGCATTCTCTTCTTTTGGAAATCAACTTGAGTATATTTTTTTATTATTGCAATCTTCCATACGATAATTCGAACTTTATTTATGACTTCTTATCGTATACCATTCGAAAAATATCATTATAATTATTATGATAAAATTATTCAAGTATCGAGATTTGTGCGCCTTGCTAATCATTTCTGTCTATTTAAAGGAACCATTCTACATAACTTGGTACAGAATTGCCTTCTGATATGAACACATCTTCTTTTTTAATTTCTTACATTTAAGTTTATGGACTGACTGCCTCTCTGGGAATGAACCCACGCCTTATATAAGCACAGCTTGCCTGCAACGGTTTGCCTACTTAGCCAAGTACAAGGGGATCAGATTTAGAGAAATAAATGATTGAGTTGTCGGATCAAGGTACAAGGACTCCAGACTGGTTATCAACAAAGTGTCTGGGGTATCATTTATCTATTTATCACTCATTTTCGAGATCAGATCAGATTAAAAAAAATGTTTAAATTCAGATCACGCTCTTTCATAAATTAAAGGGGGGAAATTGCTATCTATATAATAGAGAAGTCTACGAATTATAGCAACAATTATGTTAGAATATTTGGAAAACAATGTAACTAATAATGGGAATGTGTGTGTGTTTTGAAAATAAACAAATGATTAATTACTAAATTAATAAATTTCTTCCAGAACTTAAGTGACTTGATTTAAATTTTTCATTAAATTGAAGGGTTGGTTTTGTCACAAATATAATAAAACAATAATTTTAATAACTATTAGAATTATTTAATTGATGTGAAATGACAAATTCCGGTTCTTGAATGAGATAACTACTGAGGATGGTCGACCAGTGGTGACCGAAACTGTATAGTTATCAATTAAATAATTCTAATAGTTATTAAAATTATTGTTTTATTATATTTGTGACAAAACCAACCCTTCAATTTAATGATAAATTAATAAAGCCAGTCATAACTATAAGCGAAATAATGAACAACTACATACTAACTTTTAAGGAGTTCGGTGTTGGTTCTAGGTGAAACATTTTAATATAATAATAAAACTTGAGTAAGATACGAGGTAGGTTTCACAAAAAAAGAAATAAAACAAAATTGAGTTTTGAATTCGATATATTTCGGGGGTTAGCCCATCATCAGGAGTCTAAGAAAACTGATTATATATTGGAAAAATAGTTTTACAAGTAACAATTTTTAAAAAATTTTTAAATGTATGTGGTGAGGGGAAAGTAGGGGAAGAGGAGAAGTTGTTCTAAGAATTAATATTTTCTATTGAGATTTGAACTGGCTGAAAGGAAGCTAAACGTGCTATTATAATAACGAATGGACAAGTAGCTGAGAAGGTAAAACTTGAAAAGTACATGAGAGAGTACAATTACCCTAGCATATTCAATGTGTGAACAATGGAAGGAATGTTTAGTTAATTTATTATAACATATAATCAATAATTGTATTTTTACACACTTCCAATTGATTATTTAAAATATTTGAATTATTAGAGAGGGCTATTTTTATTTCGGTGGATTCTAAGAGATCCAATTTAAGGCCTTTTCTTTCGAAATGAATGGGGATAGGGTTATTATTAGAGGTTGAATGGTTGGATTCATATAAGTGAATTGCGAAGGCTGAGGTCGAATCTAAATTAATGTTATCGGATTTATTGAGATGATTAAGAGCTCTTACATGCTCGGAGTAACGTATTTTGAATGAGCGGCCTGTCTTCCCTATATAAAATGCATCACAATCTTGACAAGTTAATTTATACACTCCTGATTTGTCTAATTTATCAATTTTGTCTATTTTATTGTTAATTAATTGGGAGCCTAAATTGTTGTTGTTGTATAAAGCAGGAGTGATTCCATATGATCTAAGGGTATAAGCTAATGGAGATGTCAGATGATTAGAAATGAAGGGTATTCTTCTATATATTTTTTCAGTTCCCAATTCTAATAAGTGTAAGTGTGAAATAGTGAATTTACGTTTGATTTTATTATAAATTTTGTTAAATAAATTTTAATTTTCTCATTAATATATCAAAGAATAATTGATACATCAACAAGAATTATTTTGACCGCGCTGATTTGAAAAAAGATATTTTTATCTCGCGAGACTACTGCGGATTACGCTATTGGAGTCTGCGGAGTATTAAGTCTGGACCAAGAGAGAAAAAGATGTAATCCACTTAGCTACAATCCAACGTCATTTCGCGTATAGCCCGCTAGACATTTGGATGGATCACCGAGTGAATTGGAAATCTCAGATGTTATATACTCGATCTCCCAGTCCAGAGCGCTAGATCTATTAGCATGTATGTTAGATGCCTGCCATTAATTAACTGAAGGTTTTCTACATTTTATTCGATCGCGACTCTAATGTAGGGAATTTTTGTCAAATATTGAGTGAAAATAATATTTGAACTTATATATTTCTAACTTGAAATAATGATATTAAATAAATTTTAATTTTCTCATTAATATATCAAAGAATAATTGATACGTCAACAAGAATTATTTTGACCGCGCTGATTTGAAAAAGATATTTTTATCTCGCGAGACTACTGCGGATTACGCTATTGGAGTCTGCGGAGTATTAAGTCTGGACCAAGAGAGAAAAAGATGTAATCCACTTAGCTACAATCCAACGTCATTTCGCGTATAGCCCGCTAGACATTTGGATGGATCACCGAGTGAATTGGAAATCTCAGATGTTATATACTCGATCTCCCAGTCCAGAGCGCTAGATCTATTAGCATGTATGTTAGATGCCTGCCATTAATTAACTGAAGGTTTTCTACATTTTATTCGATCGCGACTCTAATGTAGGGAATTTTTGTCAAATATTGAGTGAAAATAATATTTGAACTTATATATTTCTAACTTGAAATAATGATATTAAATAAATTTTAATTTTCTCATTAATATATCAAAGAATAATTGATACGTCAACAAGAATTATTTTGACCGCGCTGATTTGAAAAAAAGATATTTTTATCTCGCGAGACTACTGCGGATTACGCTATTGGAGTCTGCGGAGTATTAAGTCTGGACCAAGAGAGAAAAAGATGTAATCCACTTAGCTACAATCCAACGTCATTTCGCGTATAGCCCGCTAGACATTTGGATGGATCACCGAGTGAATTGGAAATCTCAGATGTTATATACTCGATCTCCCACCTTCAGTTAATTAATGGCAGGCATCTAACATACATGCTAATAGATCTAGCGCTCTGGACTGGGAGATCGAGTATATAACATCTGAGATTTCCAATTCACTCGGTGATCCATCCAAATGTCTAGCGGGCTATACGCGAAATGACGTTGGATTGTAGCTAAGTGGATTACATCTTTTTCTCTCTTGGTCCAGACTTAATACTCCGCAGACTCCAATAGCGCAATCCGCAGTAGTCTCGCGAGATAAAAATATCTTTTTCAAATCAGCGCGGTCAAAATAATTCTTGTTGACGTATCAATTATTCTTTGATATATTAATGAGAAAATTAAAATTTATTTAATATCATTATTTCAAGTTAGAAATATATAAGTTCAAATATTATTTTCACTCAATATTTGACAAAAATTCCCTACATTAGAGTCGCGATCGAATAAAATGTAGAAAACCTTCAGTTAATTAATGGCAGGCATCTAACATACATGCTAATAGATCTAGCGCTCTGGACTGGGAGATCGAGTATATAACATCTGAGATTTCCAATTCACTCGGTGATCCATCCGAATGTCTAGCGGGCTATACGCGAAATGACGTTGGATTGTAGCTAAGTGGATTACATCTTTTTCTCTCTTGGTCCAGACTTAATACTCCGCAGACTCCAATAGCGTAATCCGCAGTAGTCTCGCGAGATAAAAATATCTTTTTTCAAATCAGCGCGGTCAAAATAATTCTTGTTGACGTATCAATTATTCTTTGATATATTAATGAGAAAATTAAAATTTATTTAATATCATTATTTCAAGTTAGAAATATATAAGTTCAAATATTATTTTCACTCAATATTTGACAAAAATTCCCTACATTAGAGTCGCGATCGAATAAAATGTAGAAAACCTTCAGTTAATTAATGGCAGTGCCAATATATGCATGCAATAGATCAGCGCTCTGGACCTGGGAGATCGAGTATATAACATCTGAGATTTCCAATTCACTCGGTGATCCATCCAAATGTCTAGCGGGCTATACGCTTGAAATGACGTTGGATTGTAGCTAAGTGGATTACATCTTTTTCTCTCTTGGTCCAGACTCAATACTCCGCAGACTCCAATAGCGTAATCGCAGTAGTCTCGCGAGATAAAAATATCTTTTTTTCAAATCAGCGCGGTCAAAATAATTCTTGTTGACGTGTCAATTATTCTTTGATATATTAATGAGAAAATTAAAATTTATTTAATATCATTATTTCAAGTTAGAAATATATAAGTTCAAATATTATTTTCACTCAATATTTGACAAAAATTCCCTACATTAGAGTCGCGATCGAGTGAAATGTGGAAAACCTTCAGTTAATTAATGGCAGGCATCTAACATACATGCTAATAGATCTAGCGCTCTGGACTGGGAGATCGAGTATATAACATCATGAGATTTCCAATTCACTCGGTGATCCATCCAAATGTCTAGCGGGCTATACCCGAAATGACGTTGGATTGTAGCTAAGTGGATTACATCTTTTCTCTCTTGGTCCAGACTTAATACTCCGCAGACTCCAATAGCGTAATCCGCAGTAGTCTCGCGAGATAAAAATATCTTTTTTTCAAATCAGCGCGGTCAAAATAATTCTTGTTGACGTATCAATTATTCTTTGATATATTAATGAGAAAATTAAAATTTATTTAATATCATTATTTCAAGTTAGAAATATATAAGTTCAAATATTATTTTCACTCAATATTTGACAAAAATTCCCTACATTAGAGTCGCGATCGAATAAAATGTAGAAAACCTTCAGTTAATAAATTTTGTTGATAGTCGAAATGTTATATCCATTATTCAGGGCTATATTCTGAATGATGTTAAGCTCTTTATTGAAATTTATAGTATTCATGGGTATACTGAAGAGTCTATGAATCATTGAATAGAATGCTGCAAATTTTGTATTAATGGGGTGATTAGATGAGAAAGGAATGACTGTGTCCGTGAAAGTGGGTTTTCTATATATTTCATAGTGTAATTTTTGATGTGAAATAGTTATTTGAAGGTCCAAGAAAGCGAGAGTATTATTTGTACTACATACTACTTCATACTACTTCATACTAAGAGAAAAAATAACCAGGCATTTTAAAACAAAATGATATGAATGTTTTTTAATAAAAATTTAAATCACATTATATTTATTTTAAGGTAGTTCTTTCACAAATTCAAAAGCTCAAGAAGTCTTCGAAACTTGGAATATAAGTCATTAAAAGCATAATAAACACACTGCTAAAGTTTGGTGACGATTTACCACACCAAACATAAAATAATTGCAATTAAAAATGAAATCTTTGTGCATACGGATAGCAGGAGAAAGGGTGGGAAAATGATCATTATTTTATTTTTTTCATTGAAGGACTTTCACCATCTTGATGAAAAACTAATATTTGTTAGAATAATAAATTCGGAGTAACTTAAAAAAAAATTGAAATTATTTACTTCTGGTAGTTTTGATAAAAAATAAAAAAAAAACATATTTAGAGGATTATTTTTAGATGAAGGAATATAAGTCGCTTGGAAACAAATCATTCATATAGATATAGACGATATAGTAGTGTGAGAAGTACAGTCACGTTAAAAAAAACATAACCTAAAATTTTAGTACCTTTATATGTTTAGAGGTGGTTACGAGGCTAAAACTTTTTGTGTGGATTGTCGCGAAAGAACTATATTAAAGAATTTTTTAAAATTTCTAAAAATTACTATTTTCTACATTCTACTTTGAGTGTCAATGATGAAAACCTGTGACTGAAAGATAAAGAAAAACACCTTTCTAACAAGACATTACTCTTTAATGATCTAACTATATAGGTACCTACCAATGGCGTGCGGTCCATGGCATCCCCAAATTCCAAAATATCAAGAGTAATTTCATCCGTGTTATATTTGAAAATTTGTAAAATTTTAAAAAATCTTTCAATAAATAGGTACTAAACAGCTAATTCATTTAAAGATTTATAAAATTTAAAATTTACGGAGCTTTTTAAAGTTAGCAAATTTATTCCAGAATCCCCTTTTTAATATAATAACTTCAGATATCTTTTGGAAAATACTTTGATTTTATGAGATTAAAATATGAATTAATTTATATACCTCGACCCATGAATTTCATTTAAAATCTAGTACCTGGAACACCGAGCGATACTCGGTAATTTTTTGATTCAGTTAAAAGCGATATAATAATATTATTTTTAATTTTAAATTCAGATGAAATGGTGGATTATTAGTCCCAGCCAAAATAAAATAAAATTGAAATAAAACTTAATTTACATTTTTACCAACGTTTACACCCGCTATGGCGATCAAGACATATCACTGGCCCCAAAGTTTTGAATGTAATTGCAATTTAATAATAATAATATACAGGGAGGTTCTTTAGTTGGCCCTTTTAAATCCTGAAGAAGGAGGGATGATCCTTCGAATTGTTTGATTTTTTAAGAGAATGATATTTATATTCTAATAAATTATTTTATAGAAAAATACCTTTAATTAATTAAATTGGCAAATTCTAACTGGGAGCACGGCAGTGCCCCAGCCAAGTTCGATTCGAACGGGGGTGTGTGCACTACCAGACTACCCTTTACAGGAAACAACTCAGGCCATTTTGACACCTCTGTAACTTCGTACTGGAAACCTCTACATGGCTGAAATTTTTCCACAATACTGATCCATAAGCTTTGGCATGCTGGTAGAGTTTGGAATGCAATTAATGAGAAAAATCCAAAAATCGAAACTTTCCCTTCTTCAGGGCCTAAAATGAAGGGGTGAATGTTATAGGCTAAATTAGAGTAACATATAGTGAAAACACAATGAACCTAGAATGCTGAAATTCTGCACACTGGTAAAGATTGCGACATTAATCAAAGAGGAACTTGAAACCCCGAAACTTTCACTTCTTCAGGTCTCGAAATGAAGGAGTGAAATTTATAGGTTATATTAACATATAGTGAAAAAATAAAAATTCAGGACATAAAATGAAGGGGTGAAATTTGTGCGATAAATTTTCATTATTTTCGGGATGGTGGTAGAGTTTGGGACGTTAATAAAGGCTGAAATCAAAAAACCGAAAATTTTCCTTCTTCAGGAAATAAAATGAAGGGAGGGAGAGGTTTGCGATAAAATTTCATTATTTTCGGGATGGTAGTAGAATTTGGTACATTAATAAAGAATGAAATCGCTAAACCGAAACATTTCCTTTTTCATGACATAAAATGAAGTGGGTGAATTTTGAGCGATACATTTTCATTATTTTCAGTATGGTAGTAGAATTTGGGGCGTTAATAAATGCTGAAATCGAAAAACCGAAACTTACCCTTCTTCAGGACATAAAATGAAGGGGTGCAATTTGTGCGATAAATTTTCATGGTTTTCGGGATGGTGGTAGAGTTTGGGGCGTTTATAAAGGGTGAAATCGAAAAACCGAAATTTTCCCTCCTTCAGGACAAAATGAAGGGGTGAAATTTATAGGCTAAATTAACATTTTAGAGCAAAAATACAATGACTCTAAAATACTAAAATTTGACATACTGTATTAACTTGAATCACTAATAAAGTGAGAAATCGAAAAAGATTTTCATCATCCTTTAAAATAAAGGCGTGAATCTTGCAGTCTAAATTCACATCCAACTTACAAAAAGAAGTGAAATCTCAACAAAAACACTTGTGTAAAAAAAGGCCAAGTTCGATAAAAACCATTTGCCAAAAAAAGGAATGAGATCTAATGTGCTGCCAAGTTCAACATCATCAATTTATTAAATGGGTCGAGAATATATTAGTAGCTTCAATTAAAACGTATGTTTTTCATTTCACATGTCCATAATTATTGATTTCACATTTTTAGTTGAAATTATTTTCCTAAAACTTGGCTGTTACGCATTAAATTATTATTATTATTGTTTGATAGGGTCTCTAACACTCCTTTTTAGGCCTTCCATCCTCTCTTATTATGATCTCATGATATGGTAAAATAATTCGTGACATACATAACAATGCGTAAAAGCCAAGTTTTAGGAAAATAATTTCAACTAAAAATGTGAAATCAATAAATATAGATGGACATGTGAAATGAAAATATCCGTTTTAATTGAAGCTACTAATATATTCTCGGCCCATTTAATAAATTGATGATGTTGAACTTGACAGCACATTAGATCACATTCCTTTTTTTGGCAAACTGTTTTTATCGAACTTGGCCTTTTTTTACACAAGTGTTTTTGTTGAGATTATATAATAATATTTGAAATATTGTAATAGTGGAATTTAAAATAAAAAAAACCAATTAATTTTATTAAAAGAAAATTGGAAAAAAAATGTAATTATACATTTTTATCGAGACAACCACCTGTGAATAATTATTTATATTAACAAAAACCAATCAAAAACAACTTAGCCGAAGATGAGACCGTGACAGATCGAATTGTCAACACAAAAACGCCACTAATCCGTGAATTTATCCCAATCGTTAGAGCCGTTTTCGAGAAACCGATTCTATATACCTACATATATATACAAGCATTGCTCGTTTAATATAATAAGATATGAAGTTACCCATTATATTTATTACTTGTTAAATTATTATACTACTAATTCTTAGAGACAATGAAGTCTATAAGTTTCCCCCTTGTACTTTCAGTCGAATATAAATATTTCAAATTTCATATATAATATATACAATTATTTGCATAAATTTTAAAGAAATTTTTATTATATTTTTGTAAAATCCATATCTTTTAACTATTTCTAAAAAAAGAGTAATTATAATTTTATATTTGAATTGAGAACAGGGGGCACCACGAGTAGGCAGCTGTCACCACCTCCCACATGGATAGATAAATAAAAATAATTAAAAGGAGGTCATTAATTTAATTTTGTACGCAAATTAAATAATATACTCATAAAGTGATAATAATTTTAAAATTTGAAATATTATCGTTATTTACAAATGTATAAAATGCTCAGAAATACAATTTGAAATCTGAAAGCGGAAAAAATGAAAATTTCAAGGCTAGACGAGTTTTGAAACAAATAGGAGACATTGTATTTGTAGCAAAATACGTCTACACTTGAGATACATTGTTAAAAGACCTTTTCCGAAACAAATACCAGTACAATATGTCTCCAATACTGCAATTTGTTTCGAATCAGAGTCTTTTAAACATTCGAAATTTTGTATAAAAAATATTGTATAAATATTTTGTTTAAAAAAAATTTTGTATACAAATTTTGTCAAATATTTGTATTTAAGAAACAAATAATATAAATATTTTGTAAATCTGAGTATGATGAGTGAAAGGACCTATGCATAAGATCAGAAACAGGAAAAAATTAGATTGAAGTTTAGAGGTGAATATTTAAATAGAAAGGGATTATTTTTAATAGTAAATTATTTATTATTTACTCTTGAATGTTATTTAAAAAAAAAATTGATATATATTATCTATCCATGTGAAAAAATTTTATTAAACTGAAAATATATAAAGGCGAAATTGTTTCAAACCAATATCTCGAATTAAATTTACAAAAAAGAAAAAGATTTCAAAATTGAATATAGATAATTTTTAATTTTAAATAATTTATTTATTTCTAATTAATTATTTCTTCTAAATGTTAGTATTAGTAGGACGAGAACCTACCTGAAAAAAGAAAAAATATTATTAGTAAAATAATTTAGTGAATTTAAAGTAATATAGACTATTGAATAGATATCTTACATTAACAGCCAACGTGTCGTGTTAAGACCTGGGATGCTGAATCCACAGGAACACTCTGACACTCACGCACAATAAAAAATATACTCGCGATTTGATTCGAGGTGGAAATAGTAAGGAATTTACGGGAAATGTATAAAAGGTAAAAAGATAAACGATTTGATTTTCCAAAAAATAAGAAAATCAAATACTTAATCTACTAAATGTTAGTATTAGTAGGACGAGCGCCTACCTGAAAAAATAGGAAAAAATATTATTAGTAAAATAATTTTGTGAATTTAAAGTAATATAGTGTATTGAATAGATATATTACCTTAACAGCCATCGTCTCGTGTTTAGACCTCGGGTGCTGAATCCACAGCAATACTCTAACACTCCTGCACAATAAAAAATTTACTCACGATTCGATTCGAGATGGAAAGCGTAAGGAATTTACGGGAAATGGATAAAAGGTTAAAAAGATAAAGGATTTGATTTTCCAAAAAATAAGAAAATCAAATACTTAATCTACTAAATGTTAGTATTACTAGGACGATCACCTACCTGAAAAAAATATTATTAGTAAAATAATTTAGTTAATTTAAAGTAATATAGTGTATTGAATAGATATATAACCTTAACAGCCATCGTCTCGTGTTTAGACCTGGGATGCTGACTCCACAAGAACACTTTGGCGCTCGCGCACAAGTAAAAATAATCTCGCGAAACATTTCGATTTCGAAGGAATAAGGATTTGTGAAAACTGGGATTGAAGTTGGTTAGGATTATGAATAGGACATGATTCTCTTGGTAAAAGAATCATGAGCTCACGTGGGCAGAGAGGTCAGCCCCTGAAGTAGATCTGTACATCTGTATCTAAAAGAACAAAGAAGTACACACCTACCCGTTACCCAAAGATAAAGAATTTGATTTTCCAGAAAATAAGAAAATCAAATACTAAATCTAAATGTTAGTATTATTAGGATGAACACCTACCTGAAAATAGAAAAAAAATAATATTAGTAAAATAATATAGTGAATTTAAAGTTTTTTTTAATATAAATATTCGTAATAAAAATTAAGTATATTTAATGTATTATTTATTTTCTTTGATATTTTTTTTAAAAGAGTATTTCTTATTTATTTAATTATAAGAATAAAATATAATAAAGATATCTTACCTTAACAGCCGACGTCTCGTGCCTGGACCTGGAATACTCTGAACCCAATTACACTCGCAAACAAGTAAAAATATATACGAGAAATATTTCGAGTTCGAAGCAATAATGATTTGTGAAAACAGGGATTGAAGTTGGTTTGGATTAGGGATAGGACATGAAAAATTGTTTATTAGTGAGGGTTGGTGTCAGCTGAGAGGGTGTATGAAGTTGGAGAGGCCATCTTGTAATATTCCCACATGATGTTTCACCCGACACTGCCTGACACACATTGTCTCTATCATATCTCTCTCCCCTTTATATACCTTTCAATACCCACCCTATCCCCCCTCCTTACACCCAACCACTGCCCCTATCTTACCCCCCTCACATACCCCTCCTTACTCTACCTATCTCTCTCCCCTTATATAGCCTTCGAGAGCAATTATTCCAAGCTATTTTTAGCTTATCTACCGAGATAATCTTAATCGGCTTAGAATATACTATTTTTTTCGTTTTTATAGGTTTATTTTATAGTATATAATTCATTTTCTTGTTTTTATATTTTGAAAATATTATACTTTTAAATTTTAACCCCCCCCCCCTTCCGTTCTTAATTTTGGATCGATATGCACCAACATTTTATCAGCTCTTAATTTCAATGCTCCAAAACTACTGGTCGTAAAGTAAAAAACACTATCAAAATTATCTAACTTAAAAACATATTTTGATGGTGGTTATTTATTTAATATGTTATTTAATATGTTAATTAGATGTTAATCAATCAATAATCATGAGCGGGAGGTATGCGCAGTGAGGTGCAGGCTGGGTGCGGAGGTGGATTGGGCTTGTGGGGGGGGGGGGTGCTAGCAAAGAGGGCCGCCGAAGACGGGCGTCGCAGCTAGTTAAGTATAAAAATTGAATTATTTATAATAAAAAAAAATTTTATTCATTTAAAAATATTTAATTCTAAAGTTTTTTTATTCTTGCAGATATACATATTTTGAAAAACAGCAATAACACCACTATTATGAATGATAGATAATATTATTTCCATATCTAAATATTTGTTGTATAATAAAAATAAAATATTATAAATATAATTATCCGAGAAAGGGAAGGAGTATGATTGATCGATGGATGGTCACATAACCTTATTCTTTAATTAATATGTATTGTAATTAGTGATTCATTTTTTTATATTTTAATTCAAATTTTATATCTTTCTTTTTAGAAATCTGCTTCTAAAAAAAGAAATCTTTTTTAATTAAATGAAATAAAAATACATAAATAAATAACTATTTTCAATAATTAAAAAAATTATAACTTAGAAGAAGTAATCAAATGTCTTGTGGAGCATATAGCAGTTTATTACTTCTTAGATACGGGCTAAAAACATAGTTACGCCCCTGATTAGATAGATCCTGAAGGCGGCTTATTTCTTTTACAAAGCTATTATAAGACTAACTTAATAAAGTAATTAAACTAACTCCTTGAAATTATAGATTAAATTCAGATCATAGGTTCAATTTAGTAGATTTAGTAATTATTACGATACTTAGACCAAATATCGTTTTTATTATTATTATTATTTATTATTATTTTGGTTAAGATCAACTAAAATTTGATTAAGAGTTGGCTCGTCCACCTCCTCTTAAACTTGATCGTTTAAACTTTGATTAAGGGCTAGGTGGCTTGTTGACCTTCTGTTAAACTTGGCTGAAGTTAGCCTGAGCGTCCCAATTGCTGTCGAATCGCGGCCAGTTTTGTCTTTAACTTTTAGGTGGTTTCACACAAATCTGACAATTGGTTTAACTGGTATCCAATTATATCTTGGGGAACGGTAGTGTTGCCAAGTTCGATTCGAGAGGGCGAGCATAGCCGGTCTATCTTTTTTCAAAGCATCTCACGCGAATTTGACTTCTCAGTAACTTCCTACTGGAAAAGTTTATATAGCTGAAAATTATATTCTCAGTACAAGTCCATAAGTTTAACTAAATCAGAGATTTTCACATAACTATTGCTGATAGGTATTATCCAAGTTAGGTCAGTCACTCACTCATATAAAATCTAGAGTATTACCAATGACTCTATGATGCTTAATTTTGGCTAGAGTGCAGAGTTTGGAAAACAAATAAAGAAAAAAAGGATAAGGCCATCCACATGAAAATATACCTGTTCCCTCTCTTATATTTAATATTTGATAAAATTATTTATAATTATTTACGAAGGAACCCCCCCCTTCCCCTCTTAATTGTGGTTCCATTAGCAATTAATAATATCTCCTTTTAATTATGAGCCTATTGTATTAAAAATATCAGCTTTCTTCGATTTTTGAAGCCACACCTTCACTCTTTTTGATCACTATACATTTCACATAGTCATTTTCATAAGGTCGTATAATGTCCATATCGTTGCTGATCTTACAAAATTTCGTAAGTACTAAATTCATTGTTTGCCAGAGAACAAGAAAAACCATTTTAAACAACAATACATACAAATACAATGCAATATTTATTATTTTTCCGTAGGGCGAAATTAAATTGGAATAGAATAATAAGGTTTCAATAGACAGATGCGCCTTGAAAAGTTGGTCGGTATAAACGTATAATACGTATCTGACTAAAAATTGGACTTGTATAAGTTTTGTAAGATCAGCGACGATATGGGAAATTTCTTAGTATAAATCGATCAAAGGATCTGGACTTCTATTGATATTTTTTTAACCTCCCCCATTCCAATTTTGGCTCCCGATAAAAATAATAACTCTCTTTTTTTATTATATGTTAATTTTAGAGTAGATTTCATTTTTCTTAATTTTTTTTTTTAGTTTGAAAATTTTATAATTTTAATTTTTTGGCCACTGCTTCTCAATTTTTGGTTCAATTTCAACCAAATTCTAATCAGCTCTTAAAAGCACTAAAACTGCATGTGAAATTTCATTTTGGAATTCACACTAGTTTTTGTGGTATAGCGTATAAAAAATTTGATAAAGAACGTACTAATGAACAGGCATTTTGACAAAATAATTAAAATCTTGTAAAACATAATTTTTTTTAGTCATCAGAGATTTTTTCTAGACTGAAACGTCATGGTTTGGTTAAATTTTTTTATCAAAATAGTTGTAGGTCTTTTTGAAATATTTCGAAAAAACGAAGTAAAAAAACCACTGTTTTCATGCAGGATTACAATATTTGACCATACCCTGTATAGTTAAATAAAATTCGATAAAACCCCGACTTACCTTTTTTAACGACTAAAATAAAGAAATAAAATTTGTAGGGTAAATTCACATCTAGTAAATACCTAATTTCCCTAAATTGCTAAAATTTGGTATCGTGACATAATTTTTGGACACTTATAAAGTAAAAACCGAGGGGTGAACCTTAATTGGAATTAAGTGTACACGTATTTGGAATTATATGGAATTATTTTGGAATTCATTAGATAATGCCCCCGTCATCTATTGTCTTCTACTTGGAAATGAAAGTGGAAGTGGAAGTCGGTGTACAGTATATTAGGTCGCGGTTCACCCCTCGGGAAAAACGCAGACTACTTATTTTTTTGGAATAATTTAATATATTCTAAACGCCATTTTTGATATTTTCTTTTTTTCCGCTCCTAAAATATAGATGGTAAAAATGTCAATAATATTATATCAAAATTGATCCTTTATAACTTTAAATCAATGCTCTCACTTCAGTTAAGATCAAATTTTTTCTTTAACCCCACCCCCCCATTGCTTGCTAGAAAAAAGTAGTGATATCTAAAAGGTGCTGCCAAGTTAACTTAGTCAATATAAATTGTGTCAAGAAAATAGTGCTTTCAATTAATACGTATTCTTTCTAGTTTACATGTCGTCAAGAATTATGGATGATGATAATTTGACTCATGAGAGGGATGGATATCTTTTAAGTCCCCCAATAGATTCTCCATGTTTCACTTTTAGAAGGACTCTACTGAATAGGAAGTGAACGTCTTTGTTCCTTTGTCCGTTGATAAATTATTTTTATCATATTATTCTATTCTTCAAAAAGAGTTGCTCTCGATTTCGAAATTGGTGTTCGGTAATTCCACCCTCTGGGAACAAGGACTACCGTTTCCGGGACATTAGCCCGCCCTTCGTCAGTCATTGTTTTCGCGTAATTTAATCAATTATCCTTTTATTATTCCAGAGGAGAGATTTTCAATAGAGACCCGGTGGGGAGCGATAGAAAATAAAACAAACATGAGCTCCGGGTGAAATGGAAGACGTTGCGTATTTGATAAATCAAATATTAATCCGGGAATAGGGAACAAATTTTTTTATAAATACTTAAAAAACCCTCATTAGGGCCGTCCATAAATTACGTAAAACGAATTTCAAGATTTTTAGGCCCCCTCCCCCTGTGTCACATTCTGACACATTTTATTTGTATTGTGACGTCACACTATCACATTTATACACTATAATTTAAAAAAAATTTAATTTGACTTTTGTGACATCATAATTTTTAAGATCCCCGGGCACATTTTATAACAAATCTGAGATGCCCCCTTATTGTGTGACGTAATTTAAAGACCGCTCCTTATATGCTACGTTTCGATTTCAATCGAGGCTTCCTTAAGATCTAAGCTAAACAATAAGTGTCATAGTCAAGATAATAATACCTATAAGCTTTGCATTCATACATTGTTCTATTATTATTAACTTTCAATTAGTATGACTAATTTATTGGGAGGTTTGTTAGGATAATTTGGAAGTTGATAATACAACAAAGTATGAATGTAAAGCTTATATAAAATATAACTAAAATACTTATTGTCTAGTTTAGAGCCTGAGGAAGACTCGAATGGAGGCAAATCGTCACATTATAAATAATTTTTGGGTAGTATTTAAAAAAATTCTGATTCTCAAGAATGAATATTTCAATTCACATTATGAATCCGAATATCATAATTAATTAATTATAATATTATGGTGTTTTTCACGACGTTTCGAATTCTAATTCTGAAGCCATCTTCAGGCAATGATAAATTTAGTACCTAGGCTCATTGATTCTAACTGTTCAATCATCTCATAAAGAAAACATTTTTTTAATAATATTGATGCCTGCGAGAAGGAGTTACAGCAAGAAGGTGCATTCAGTTCCTATAGGGCTGAATTTAGCTTAAGAGTAAGAAAACAAAATTCATTATTTTTTTTCATCAGCCAATTAGAGATCAACTGCTGAGTCTAAGCCTTTTTTTAGTTTAATCAAAAGAGATACTTGCAAGGCTACACTATATAGAGAATATTATTTCATCTTACTTTTGGGAAAAAGTAGGTACTAGAAAATTTTAATTGATCTACTAATTTCTCTTTGAGCCCAATTTAGTAAATTAATCCAGATATTAAGTCCGAACACCAAGCATTCGGAATTAACAAAATCTCTTTTAAATAAGTTTTGATTCAAAATGATAAAACCCAAAACAAAATGCTTGATCCATTGAGGAAAATGTTTCTTAATCCCAGAATCACTAGTTATGCATATATTTATGTTTATTCTACACATGTTTAAAATAAATGTTATTCATGGTATAAATCTTTTTGTCTAAATAATCTCTGCCCATTTGAATAAATTTTTTTTTTTGCATTTTAATAAAGAAATACGCAAATTTGACATGAATAAATGGCGGAATATTTCCCGAAGGTTGTTGCCGATCAAAGGTCACGGCCTATAAACTTTTTTATTACGCTTTTCTTCTACTAATTGCACGATGAAGAGGTCTTTGCTTAAAACATTTCGAAGATATACAGTGATTAGGGATCATGGCGAAATCAGTTATAATCAAATGAATGTATCATTAAGTTTGAAATTAAGGGACTTCCAAAAAAACATCTTTATACTTTTATAATTTAATAATTTAAATAATTGAAGAAGAATTTGAATTGACATTTCCTCTATTTATACGTTCGCATATATATTCTACTACATGTATCATGTAATGATATCTATGTATATAAAATTAAGGTTTTGTCTGTACATTGGTCCAAATCACTCCAAATTTTGGTTGCACACGTTTCAAGCAAAATTATGAACGAAAACACCCTCAACAAAATGCCTGTCTGTCTGTCTGTTTTTGTAGTTTCCGCGAAAAGTTGCTTAAGATTCACGTAAAAACGGCTAGAGGGATTAATATGAAATTTAATATTTGGATCAGATGTCTTCTAACAAACGTTTAGTGCTATATAACACTATAGATATTTTTACCTCAAAAGGGGCTTGGGGGGGGGGCGAATGGAAATTATCAAATAACTCCTAAACTCTGAAACTTTTGGGTCCAGGCACGTTAAAAATTCGCATGAAGCTAAAAGAAATTTTTATTTTTGACAAGGCTTGGTTCGATCACATATGTGTACCGCATTTTGTGTATAACTCCTAATTGACTGAAGATGGCCAAATAAAATTTAGGCCGAAACGTCTCATTAAAGGTGTTTTATTGAACCCAGTGATTCCATCTTTGGCTGATACCTCCTCCTTCATCTAGTATAACTCCTAAACTATTAACTCTACGGCAAATTTTATTATGAGAAAAGTTGTAGGAGATGTGATTTCATCCACTTCCACTTCCAAGTAGAAGACAATAGATGAAGGGGCATTATCTAATGTATACCAAAATAATTATACATAATTCCAAAGACGTGTACATCTAATTCCGATCGTGGTTCACCCCTCACCTATAGCTTAATAAAAAATAAAATTGTATTATATTATATATCATCGAAAAATGAATCATTCAAATACCCTATGTAAAATATTGTTTGGATAGTAGCGAATCATTTTCACTCAATTATTTAAGAAAAAAGGAAACAAAAATAAATTATGAAATATTATGTATTATGTATGTATAATATTATCTTCGATGCATTGGGCGATCGATCTATCTCTTTCTTGTCTTTCTGGGCGTCTCCAGATGATGAAAAAAGCTTTTTTGGGTGAATACTTATAACACTTGACATAAACATTAGTAGGAGCCCCCCCTTTTTACTACATACTAATTTAGTCATTAAGGTGTATGTAGTAAACGAAATACATAGATCCCTTTAATTCGCGGAAAATTCAAATTTTATTTTATCCAAATCAAATTCTTATAATTTGAAATATCAGAGTAAAATTCGAATTCTTATAATCGGACTTCAAGAGAGCCTGAAGATGTATTTATCAGTGAGAGTGACCTTGATTTTTTGGAATACGGATAGAATGAGAGACCAGGGCGAGCTGAAAGTGATCCTACCTAACATTTCCACTATCCTCATCTATTCGAGACTAACATAAATTATAAATACCATGTATTTATTTCAGTATGTTTACTAGCTAGGGGGAGGGGGGGGTGAAAATTCTTATTAGACAAGTGGCTAAATTTATGAGGAAAAGAACTTTAAGTGTAACGCAGTGCATGGTCTTCGCCAATCGGCCGGCAGAGTCCCTAGCCACAAGGCAGCCGCTCATCTTTAGGCTACTTCTGAGAAAGCAACGGTCTTCGCTCTAGTCCATAGAGCCATTTCAAACCCACCCTCAAAGACACAAAGTCACCAGGCTCCCATTACCACCCCATTGCTCTATTTGAACAAGGCGTCAATCGACGACTTTTCGGTAAGACACAAAACATGCAAGAACATGCACGAACCTAGACTTGGATCTTTAGAAATCCGATCGAATCGGTTACTTCCTCGTGACTCGTTCATGGATTCAAAAAATGGGTGGCGTCGATTTTAGCTCTCTTGCCAGTCTTAAAACTAAACCAACCTTAAAACTAAATTGGAGGGCACAAAAGAGAAACACATCACAAAATATCCCTAAGAGGCCTAAGATAGACGACAACGCATTTACTGTATCCAGGAAGGAAATCAAAGTGTAGAGTGCAGGTCCCCAATACAAAGAGAGAGCGTCATCGTTGGCATGGCATTTCATCCCACCCTCTCTCTAAGCTATATACTCTATTGCAGCGTTTCTCAACATTTTTTGACCCGCGGACCAGTAAAATTTGTAAAAAAAATTCGCGGACCAGTGATATTTTTTGAACAACAAAATTTCTCCGCGGACCACTGGTGGTCCGCCGGACCAGCGATTGAGAATAGCTACTCTATTGCATACTACATCTACTAAAACTCTGAATTTAATTTTAATAATTCTCTATCACATATTCTGAATCTAAGAATTAAATTTGATATTAAAATAGCGTTGAATCCCATCGGTGGTCGAGGCGGTGAAACCTGAAACTCCTACGCAAAATCTTCTATTCTAATAAATTCTCCAATGGTTCACTTATTGCTTCCCTACAGATCAAGATGAAATGAGGATCTGAAAATTCCTAATCGGTATTCCTTCTACGTTAAAAATTGAATAATTTCAAGAAAAAAATTATTGAAAAATGAAATAATTAGAGTGATTTTAATTTATTTTTGATATTAAGAATTGAAAAAATTGAACTAAAATAAAATGAAAATCAATTTAAGCTATGATTGAGATTAATTGAATGAATGAAAAATATAATAGCCAAGTTTTTACCATACAACCTGGCACCTCACTTATATTTAATATTTAATAAAATTATTTATAATCATGTAGGGGGTTAGTTTTTCCATTTTTAGACTTCTGGGGTCCAACTGATTATGTATACGAAATTTGGTTGAGTTTGGTACAAGGGCCTAGATTTTCATTTTTTGCCCCCCACCCTCCGTTTGGGCGGTTAGTTTTTGCATTTTTAGACTTCTGGGGTCCCACTGATTATGTATACAAAATTTGGTTGAGTTTGCTCAAAAAGCCTAGATTTTTAATTTTTAACCCCTCTCCACCTCCCTTAATTTTGGGTCGATATGCACCAAAATCTAATCAACTTTTAATCAATGGACTAAAAGTACGTGTGAAATTTGGTTTCGATATTCACACTAGTTTTTGAGCTCGTCCACAAAAAATTGGTAACGTACAGACTAACCACGTAACTAACAACCAGACAACCAGACTAACAGACATTTTGACAAAACAATTATTATCTCAAAAAATATTATTTTTTCGATGTTCACTTATTAGAGCTTTTTTGTAGAGCGAAAAGCCATGGATTCGCTCAATTTTTCTAATCAAAATAGTTTCAGCCGTTTTTGAGATATTTCGAAAAAATAAGGAAAAAACACATTTTCCATGCACGATTACAATACTTGTCCATACGCTGTATGGTAAAGTAAAAATGCATACAGGCATTGTACGATATCTTCTCTTCTTCAAGTGCTGATAATAATACTCGATTCCGTGACTTTTTCGGCATATTTTTATTGTCAACACTTTTCATCCAAGTATTAGGGCCTAAGAGCATTGCTAAATAAATAAATAATAAATAATAAATAATAAATAAATTTAATTAAATTTATTAAATTTAATTTAATTAATTAATTTATTAATTTTATTAAATTTAATTTATTTAATTTAATTATTTAAAAATAATAAATAAATAAATATAAAAAGCTCAAATCATTACGATAAAAAAAATTGAATCCTCTACAACGGTTGTAGCTAATGTTATGGAATTAGTCTCTATTGTTTTAATTAATGGAATGCATTCTTATGCCAAGTTTTAGCTTTCAAGTTGTCATTTGATTACGCTAAGGCCTCTACGACCCCCACGATTTCAGGTCTTGAAAAGCCACAATTCCGCGATGTTTACAGAAAGCATTTTAAAAGGAACCACCCTTTCCAACAAATTTATTACACATAAATTTTTATTAATAGGTACTTTATATTATTTCAAAGTTTTGAACATTTATAAAATATAATGTGTATGTAATGTAATCGCCTCCCGTGGTCTTAACACTGAGTGTTTTTATCTCCCAGGTGAAAAAATTAAATTTCACTTTGTTACTTCTAGATGGAAGGAATCGATGTCCTCAATAGTTTGAAACCGTATTTACAACAAAAAAACGGATATTGTGGTCCCCAGAGGCCACAAAGTGACCAAAAATCTGATGGTCCGTTCCTACGTATGTACATGTGTACGTGTGTCACCCCTGCATTTCGCAACCATAAGTCTCAGAGCTAAGAAATTCGAAACTTATAAGCTCGATGAAAGTCGTTTGGTGTCCACACCAGTTGATTTAATATTCATTTTATTATTTGCCTTTAACTCCCTTCTACATTATCTTATAATCTAAATCTACGTAAATACGAGTATTAATCTCAGTAAGTAAATAAAAAGTGGTTCTCAGTCAACTAGGAATAAAATTGGAATGATTTATTAATATATCTTAATTTATTTTAATATATAATTTGTTTAATATATAATATACTTCTTTAAAAATTTAATTAATATCTCGGAAAAATAACTTTTAAGGCATTATATATTAAAAATAATTATTGGAAGCTTTATAATCCTCTGTTCACACAAATTTTCTATCGTAATCCTTCAAGTCGTTTTTCTAAAGAAATTTTCTAAAAATAAATTCACACAAAAATTTTGGTCACTTGTTTATATTTTTATCAAAACGTAAGCCCTCTCGGGCGTACTGATTGAGAAACAAGCATACCTACTCAGGGGTGGATTAAATACATGAGCCTATAAAGGGTTGGCAGGGAGGGGACTCCGGTCCCTCTAGCTTTGTAGGAGGCATAATTTTAGATCAAATATTATTTATTATTTTTGAGAATTTTCACAAAAAATTTCGAAACATGATGACTATACAGGGTTTTTCTAAATTGATGCAAAATATTTTTAAGGGTGATTTTTAAGCAAAAATTAAGGGGGGTCTTTTATATAATTTTTCGATCAAAAACCCTTTTCCTCCAAGTTACAGCCCTCTAAAGTTAGAGGAAAAAAATTGTTTTTTTAAATAAAAATAGAATTTAGAAGAATGAAATTTGGCAGATAACTGATGCTAATAAAATGGCAGTTTTTGACGATTTTTGTAACCATAAAATTTTATCACAAGGGGATGAAAAAATCAACCCCTATAATAGTTTGCATCAAAACTTTTTAATGCACCTACATTTTTCTATTTAAAAACTTGATTTAAAAAGACGGATTCAATCTGCAATTTTTTTATATCTTGACTTTTTCTCATAAAATTGTTTGTTTGATCACAAGAAAAATAAAATAATACCTACTCAAATCCTTTTCTCATAAATTCACAATTTTGGTTATTATTTGTTAAAAAAAAATTGTTTGTTAAAATAAACTGATGTGGCCATCCACATGACTTTACCATACACCTGGGTCCTCTCTTATATTTTATATTGAATTAAATTATAATAAATATAAAATAATTTATAATTATTTACGGAAGTACCCCCCCCTCCTTCCCGCTTCTTAATTTTCGGCCCATTAGCAATTAATAATATCTCCTTATAATTATGAGACTATTTTATTAGAAATATCACCTTTCTTCGGTGTTTGTTGTTTTTGACCTCCCCACCCCATCCCAACCTCAATTTCACATAGTGAGTCCTTTTCATGAGGTCGTATAGGGTTCATGTGCAAAATTTCGTCTTCCATTAAAAGGGTCTAAGACTTATATTGATAGTTCTAATTTTTTGAATCCCCCTCCTTCCAATTTTGGCCCCCCAAAAAAATAAAACCTCTCTTTTTATTATAGGTTCATTTTATGATATATATTTTTTTTTTTGTTTTTTTTTTTAGTTTGAAAAATCTTATAATTTTAATTTTTTTAACCAACGCTCTTCCTTAATTTTTGGTTCGATTTAAACGAAATTCTAATCAGCTCTTAATCTAAATGCATCTAAAACTACATGTGACATTTCGCTTTCATATTCACACTAGTTTTTGAGCTAGTGCGTCCATAAAAATTAGGTAACGCACATACAAAGAGACTTTTTGACAAAAAAGGTACATATCTCGAAAAATACAATTTTTTCGATGTGCACTTATTAGGACTTTTTGTAGACCAAAACGCCATGGTTTTGTCCAATTATTTTAATCAAAATAGTTTCAGTCATTTTTGAGATATTTCAAAAAAAGGAAGCAAAACACTTTTTTCATGTACGATTATAAATATTACAATACTTGACCATACCCTGAATGATAGCTATAAAAATCGTCAAATACTGCCATTTTATTAGCATCAATTATCAGCCAAATTTAATTCTTCGAAATTCTTCCATAGTGGATATATTAAATAAAAAAAAATCCTTTAACTTTAGAGGGCTGTAACTTGGAGGAGAAGGGGGTTTGAAAAAAAATTATATGAAAGACCTCCCTTAATTTTTGCTGAAAAATCACTCTTTAAAATATTTCGCATCAATTTATAAACATCTTGTATATTTATTATATGTTCGTCTAACACAATCATATTAAAAGTATTTTTATAGGTAAACAAACAGACTAATAGGATGACAGCCCGAGGATAATACAAACCACAAATTCAAAACAATTTATTATGAATCATTTTCATACTCTTTTAAAAACCTCCTGAAGAAGGGGTCCTCAGAAATGTTGGTTTTGAATTTTAATAAATTGTTTGTTTTTTTTTGGAATTTGTTGTTTTCATTATCCTTGGCCTGCTTCCAATCAATATACATATTTTGTCTTATTAAAAAATAAAAATAAACCAGAAAAGTGCGAGACGGATCCGATCCCGAGCCTTCCTCTACCTTATGACTAGCAAAATAATTAAGATTACAAATTCGTTCTTAATTGTCATTGATAACGAGAGCATGAACAGAATGAATAAATTTGTTGAATTTTCCCATAATTTGAAATTAAACCATTTCTAAATGCCGTAGATTCAAAAATCACCCAAAAACTGCCACATCATCATTTATATATAATTTAAATAAATTAAAAAAATTAAACTTAATTCTATTTAAGGTAGTTAGTTCTTTTACAAATGCAAAAATTCAAGAAGTCTTCGAAACTTAGAATATAAGTCATTAAAAATATATTAAACACACTGTTAAAATTTGAAGACGATTTACCACACCAAACATGAAATAATTGCAATTATAAATGAATTTTTTTACATATGGTAGATTGGGAAAGGGTGGGAAAATAATCATTATTTTTTTTTTCATTGAAGGACTTTCACCATCTTGATGAAAAACTAATATTTGTTAGAATAATATATTTGGAGTAACTTAAAAAAATATTGAAATTATTTACCTCGTAGTTTTGATAAAAAATAAAAAAAAACATATTTGGGTGATTATTTTTAGTGGAGAGGAGATAATATCAATGGCTTGGAAACGATCCATTCATAAAGAGAATATAGTTGTGTAAAAAGTACAGTCACGTTAAAAAAACATAACCTAAAATTTTAGCACCGTTCATATTTATAGAGTGGTTACGAGGAAAAAACTTTTTGTGTGGATTGTCGCTAAAGAACCTCCTTAAAGAGATCTTTTCAGAGATACCTCACACTCTTTGATAAAAAAAAGTAATTATTTTTAACCCCACATGAAATGCGGCCCTCCTAAAATAATTATTAGTTTAAAATTTTAAAACTATTTTTCATTTGTAAAGAAATAAAAACATATAACTTCTAAATTTCTAAGTTTTTAACCGACTTCGGAAAAGGAGGATGTTCTCTATTCGACTGAATTTTTACTTTATCCAATGCGAAGCATGGGTAAAGTATTGTAATCGGTCTGGCGGCAAGCGCGACTTCAAAGGGTCCTCAGGTAAAGACTACGGAACCCATGGACTCAATTAAGGTCACAAATTGTAGTATTCAATTAGATTGAATTTTAACACGTGACGATTTTGACAAAAATTACCTGGGGTCTCGTCGAGAGGCCAAAAAGTGCCATTTTTTTGGAAGTGCGCGCGGATGGATGGATGTATGTTATCGTTTTTTTCGTCCACGATTTTTTCCACACCGTTGCACCAATTGAAATGAAAATGAAAACCTAACATTATTTTAACAAAATGAAGCGCTGATTAGTTTTTGGTACATATCGGCCCACAAACATTAGTACTTTATTTCGGTACTTTTTTAGTTTTTCTAAATATCTTGAAAATGACTTAACCAATTTTGATGAAATTTAATATTGTAATTGAGTACCTTGAGGACCACAAAAATGGTCATATAAAATTTTTTGTAAAATTATATTTTAAAGTACTTTACCCTAGACTACGATAGTTCATTGGATAAAGTTTAGCAACGATCCGTTGCAGTTTATTTTTTTTGTGTCTATGATACCTCATATCTCCGGCAATTGTGAACCGATTTTGATGTTTTTTTTGTATTGGGTTTAGTCTAGCTTCCGATTGGTCCCGTTTTTTTCATTGGTATTAGATCATTTTTGTTAGGTTTGTTCAGGCCTAACTTCTTTGTTTATAAACCGATTTTAATGATTCTTTTTTTATTTGAAAGGGGGTATCTTAGGGGTGGTGCCATATTAATTTGGTTAAGTTCGGATGATATGATCAACGACGAAATAACGTAAATCTCCAATTCTTATGAGCAAATAATCGAAATTATGATAAATATAAAATCTTTTATAAAAAATCTTATAACATTCATTTAAAACCCGCAAACGTTTCGAGAGAATTTCTATATTTATGAATTGAATTTTATTATCATTTTCTGATTCATTCACCTGACGCTTTCTCTTACGAGACGCATGCAAGGTATTATATTAAGTCATTATTAATAACATCACTAAAAAGAGAAAAATAAAAATAATTTTTATAAAAAAATAAAAACCGACTTCAAAAAACTTAAATGCAGCAAATAAAATAATAATAACTTAAAAACAAATAAAATCCACTAAAAGGTATAAAATAATTATCTTATTTAGTTACAACTAAACGACGAAATATTAACATGAAATTACTTTTTGAAGTCGGTGCCAAACATATTCCGTTTATGAATCGCACTCGACGAATCTTACTTAGTACGTTTGGCGGGTATGCTCGCTTATAGGTATAGTTTGTTTGGCACCGACTTCAAAAAGTAATTTCATGTTAATATTTCGTCGATTAGTTGTAACTAAATAAGATAATAATTATTTTATACCTTTTAGTGCATTTTATTTTATTTTTGAATTCTTATTACTTTATTTGTTGCATTTAATTTTTGAAGTCGGTTTTATTTTTTCTTAAAAATTATTTTTTACTTTTTAAATGGAAATCTAAAACAATTAAGACCATTCAAAGCCAATGATCCCGTGGTAGCTATTTATAAATCAATAATTCCATCTTTCTCAGATCTCGGTTAGTGACCGCTTTAGAAAATAATTGGTATAATAATACACTTCCGAAAATTCCCAAATTAATCGATTTTCTTCATAAGTTAAAATTTTTATATTCGTCAAATTAAAGTTGTGGTTGGATTCAACAGGAGGTTTATTTAGCTAAGGCACATAAATAATATTTCCAGGTGGTCAAAATTCAAAAAATCTCTAGCCTGATTCCAATATTGGACATAATTGATGCTGAGTAGATTCAATAGTGTCACATAACAGACGAATTGTTAAAAAAAAATCTGAAATTTTAAAATAAAAAAAATGCAACCAAACCCAAAACAGAACAAAGATCGTAAAAGTACAAAACAGATCGCTGATGAGAAGGTATTCGGCATTTGAAATTATATCAATCAAACAAATATTTGTCATTTAATTTATTTTTATTTTTATTACAGGCCAAATTATTAGAGGCCCAATTACAGGCCGCTTCAATGGCCCAATTACAGGAACAATTTAATAAAGTATGTTATTACTATTTGATGTTTAATCATTTATTGATTTATTTAAATATTTTCTCAATTTATGTAAATTTTAATTTTTTTTTGTTTTTTTTTGTTTTTTAGAATGACAAAGCATTCGCTACAATGAAAAGTAAATTAGCTGGATACGAAAAATCAATAAAACAAATACCAAATCAACTAGTAAGTTTATTTAATATCTTCATTTGAATAGAAATTCAGTGCTGGATTTAGGAATTTTTTTCGAGCAGAAAAATTATTTTGTGATATTCCCTCCCCTTCATAGCTTTTAAATTTTGAAGAATCTATTATATCTTATTTAATTGGATACATATTATAGTAAAATATGTTTACATATTATACTTATACCCTAACAAAACATTAATATTTTTCTAATAAATTTTAATTTAATTTTAATTTAATGAAGTTTTAATAAATAAAGATTTTGAACTCCAGACAATTTTTTCTTAGTAAACATTATACCATATGTATATATCAGGTCTTGGTTCTATTTGATCTTACAACGCGCATTTCCAATAAATCCGTATTTCCCCACAAGAATCAAAACATACAATGTGAAAATAAAATGAACTCTATATAAATCATTATAAGTCGAAATCAAATAGAAAATGTTATATATTTATATGTTACAGTAAAAACCCGTTTTTTAGTAAGAATGGGTTCTTACAAGTTAAAACGTGTTTCACTGAATACCTTTGTGGTAACTAAAGTTTACTGATGTTGGTTGAGTTTGATTCAAAGGTCTAGAATCTTCATTTTTGACCTTCCGCCTCATTTTGGGTGTAAAAATGTGATGTGGCCATCCAAACATCTGTTTCCGGTCTCTTATATTAAAATTAAATAAAAAAATCAAACTTATATTCATTTGGGAGATTTTAAGTAACTGGGCGAAATTTGGTTTAAATCAGAGTAAAGGTTCACATTTTAAAAAATCCTCTCCTTAATTATTGATCCGATTTCAACCAAAATCTAATCAGCTCTTAATCTCAATATAAAAGAGTTTTTAACCCGTATCGTACCCAAAATTTGGTAACACATGCAATAACCCAGCCACTAACAGACATTTTGCCAAAATAATTAATTTCTCTAAAAATATAATTTTATATTGAAAAGTGAATTTATTTTTATTTAGGAAACAAATCAAAGATTTTAGTAGAAATATTTTTACATTGCATATCAGAGGGTCAATCAGATGCTTAAATCTTTACATTAATAATTTATTATGTTACTATACAAAGTTTTATTATAGACCGAAACACCGTTAATTCGCACATTTATTTTACAAAAATAATTTTAGTTTTGCATCACTCGCACCCATAATAAATTGCAATTTAAACAGCAATAGTAGGGATTTTTTATTAAATGGGCCAAACGTTTCGTCGATTTATTTCGACTTCCTCAGTGGCCCATCTTATCATTTTTTGTCAAAAGATAATTCCACTATGCAACGAAACATCATATTTTTTTTAATATTTCTAGAAAATTATTAATAAGATATTATACTCGTAATTACAGAATATTCAGCCGTTTGAGTGTCAGGTCTTTCTCAAAATATAGTCGAAAAATATATATGCATAGAAAAGGTTGAAAAAACAAAACAAAGTTTATTTTTGTTAAAACGGCGCCCCCCTTTGACCCCCTTATCCAGCACTGTAGAAATCATCTATTTTATACATATATAAATTAATTTTTATTTATTTCATTTTATTTAGAGAATAGATGCCCGAACTAATTATGAATTAAAAAAAGATTATATCAGAAAGTCATGTGAGAATCAAAAGGTGAATTTGTGTGCCGTTTCAAAGTAGCAGACTTGGTCTCGAGATTCAATTCCCAGTGTCAATGTATCTAGAGATCTAGAGCTAGACCAGAGGTTACCAAACTTTTCCGTGTCGCGACGCCTTTTTTCAATTAAAATTTTTCCATGGCGCCCTTCCCTAAATAAAAGTATGGCTAATCGTAAGTAAGAGATAAATATTAATAATTAAGAAAAGGAGGGGAAAAAATTGTTATTCTATGCCTTTGCTAAAAAAGAAGAAAGTTTTGAACACTGCTGTGGAGAGAAGAAGGAAACATTTTATTTGTTTCATTCATTGACCCATGAAACCCTGAAGAAGGATGGGAAGAATCCTCCGAAACGTCGGTTTGAAGCGAAAGGAGGAAGGATTCCAATAAATTACACCTTATTTGATATGTGTTATTTTTTTCTTTCCTCACTACCCCCTGGGCTGCCTTCCATTACATTCAATTAATAAATAAATATTTAGCTTCTCACTTTGTTTTTTGTCTAGTTAAGCCACACATGTCTTACTTTAATTAATTATGAAGTTTCGCGGCGCACCTGTGAAGAAGTCGTTGCACACATTTTGGGAACCTCTGAGCTAGACTATTTCATTCAAATCAAATTCAACACAGAGTTTAGCGATAGTTGCATGACTAAGTCGCTAGTGTGAAAGGCCCTATTTATTTTTTTGTTTATTTATAATATCTTTTTTCGTTTTTAAATAAATTTTGAAATATAGAAATATTATTTATTTTGTTATTTAATTTTAGATTGTTGAGTCAATACAAAAACTGATTTGGAAAATTAATGATGAATCGCCGAGATTACCAACGAGCGCAGAGTTATCTGAAAAATTAATGAGTTTCGGGTTCTCTGAGGCGGCCGAATATCTTGCATTAGACTTGAGGACAGAATTGGATTTTAATCATCCTCAAAATAGGACTATATTGCATCATGCCGCCGAGAATAACGATTTAGATATTGTGCGATATGTATTATCCAAAAATCTACAAGTGGATCCGCAGGATAATAATTTGGTAACACCCCTGATGCTGGCCTGCCAAAAAGGTCATTTTCAGGTCTGTCGAGTTCTTTTAGAAAAGGGAGCTAAATCAAATAGTCAGGATCAATTCACCTACACCCCTCTCAACTATGCTATTTGTGGAAAGAATGACGATGTGATTAAATTATTGCTTTCAAAGGGGCCAGAAAAGATCAAAGAACTGCATCAGATTTGAACTACTCTCAATAGAGATAGTGTCAATTGCAAGTTTTCCAGCTTCAATTTCCCCCTATAATGAATAAGCAAATAAATTTTGAATCCACTTTAACCATTTAATACTTTAACGACATAATTGTAACCTTAATTATCCCAAGAACTAAATAATGAATGTAAATAAAAAAAATAATAATTGTAAAATGTTTTTTCATAAATTAATATTTATTATCTTTGTTTTTTGATGGCTCCAGGAGGGCTGTTCTGTTCACTCATGATTTTATTAAATAAAAACGATTTTTTAGATATATATATTTTATTTTTTGAATACCTATAACCGAGAGGTGAGCGCGACCTAATATCGTGTAAACCTACTTCCACATCCACTTTCATTTCCAAGTTAAAGGCAATAAATGAAGGGTAATTATCTAATGAATTCCAAAATAATTCCACATAATTCCAAAGACGTGTACAACTGATTCTATAATGCGTTTATGGGTAAATTTTACAAGAAGGAGCGAAGAATAATATAAAATTTAAAAAATGAAAGTCTATTTTTTGGAAAGCATCCCTGGTTGAAAAGATAACGCCCGCCACTGCTATATAGCTACTTTCTTAAAATAAATCATTTATGTCCTGAGAGTATATTAAGAAAAAAAAACTTGCATGAAAATAAGATTCAAAATGGTTGACTATAATAACAAGGTGAGCTTTACGTGCTCAGGATCGGGAGTTCGATTCCCTCTCGTAGCAGAATACTTTTTCTTAACAATTTGGCTAAAATAATTTATGTAGTTTTTTCATCTGCATTTATTAAGATCTAAATAGATTACATCAAACGCAGTCTCACTGATTATGTATACAAAATTTGGTTGAGTTTGGTACAAGGGCCTATATTTTAATTTTTTGACCCTACACCCCCCTATTTTGGGCGGTTAGTTTTGCATTTTTATACTTCTGGGGTTCCACTGATTATGTATACAAAATTTGGTTGAGTTTGGTACAAGGGCCTAGATTTTCATTTTTTGACCCTACACCCCCCCCCCCCATTTTGGGCGGTTAGTTTTGAATTTCATACTTCTGGGGTCCCACTGATTATGTATACAAAATTTGGTTGAGTTTGCTACAAGGGCCTAGATTTTCATTTTTTGACCCTACACCCCCCTCCCCCATTTTGGGCGGTTAGTTTTTGTATTTTTAGACTTCTGGGGTCCCACTTATTATGTATACACAATTTGGTTGAGTATGCCCAAAAAATATAATTTTTTCGATGTTCACTTATTATGGATTTTTTATAGACCGAAATGCCATGGCTTTGCTCAATTTTTTTAATCAAAATAGTTTCAGCCGTTTTTGAGATATTTCGAAAAAAAGAAGGAAAAAAACACTTTTTTTCATGCACGCTTACAATACTTGACCATACCCTGTATGGTAAAGTAAAAAATATGTAACCGGCAAGTGCGAGTCAAACTCCCATATCTTATTTTATTTTCTAAAAAATGTGAGATATCAAACCTATTCTTAATTTTAGTTGATATGAAAAGAATGAGGGCATTTGTGGAATTTTTCGAAATTTTAAGTTAGGCAATACACTATGAAACTCAAAAGATACAAAAATCACCTAAAAATAGCCAATTTATTGCCATCAACACAACAGTTTTACTAAAAAATAAATAAAATATAATAGTTATTCAAGCTACTTAACAACCATGATAAAAAAAATATTTTATTTTCGACCCCTGTGAATCAAAATTTAAAAGTTCTATTTTTAGCATATGAACTACAAAGGTCTGACAGATGAAGAGGCATACATTGTACTTGTATTATAGTAAGTACCGTTTGCCTCTTATACGGAACCTTAAAAATAAAGAAAACAATAATAAAATAGTTAAACAAAAGGATATAAAAAGTTAAATTTTATTTATATTGAAATTAATATTAATAGATATATTTTTCTAAATTTGCTCCTTTGAAATTAGTGAATTAATATAAATAAATAAAACTTAATTTATCGAAGTTATTAGATTTATTTCAATAGTGTGAGAAATAACGCCTAAAGTTTCAAGAATACACATCTATTTTTAAAATTAGTAACAATCTGAATTCCATTTCCTCTAAGAAGTAAAGCAAGTGATAAAAAATATTGGGATTTATTTAGAAATTTCTAGCGACATTTTCAAGTTTCACTGGTCACTTTTGCTTTTGGACTCAGTGGACTTTGAAACGTAATGATTTATTGTTTCTTAGTGATGATTTATAAAAATCCAAACATATTTTTTCTATGAAAACAATATTTTTGTTTCTTGATATTTTTTGAAACATTAATTTCTATTTTTACTTTAATGGAAATAAAAATAATAAGAGATTGAGAGGTCATGGACAGCAAAAAAAAATCAATGATTTTCTCATCAAGAAACTTTCTAATGGACAAATTACCCACAGGAAGTTCCATATAAGTCAAAAGAAGGGTTAAATTGGACCAGAATTTGGAGATATTTCATCAAAAAAATTGGACTAATCAAATAATTAATGAAATATTGATAAATTAAAGAAACCTGTTTTATAATCAAAAAGCATATTAAAGAGGCTTGAAAAAAAGTCAAGGATCGAGCGAATTGCTCCGCAAAAAAGGTTGCCTTAAGACTCAAATATAAACATAGTTTCAATAATTAGATATCTTTATCATAAGGTCATGATGACACAAGACGAATAATAATTAAAGAAATAAAAATTATGAATTTCATTTTTCCAATGTTCTTTAATTATAATTTAATGAAAATATCGTCTACTTATTATAAAAAAAATTTGAAAAACTAGAACAAAATAAGCTGTCGTGTTCTGATGTGGCCATCCACTTGACTTTACCATACAACCTGGCCCCTCCTTATATTTAATATTTAATAAAATTATTTATATCCATGTAGGAGGGGGTTAGTTTTTGCATTTTTAGACTCCTGGGGACCCACTGATTGTGTATACAAAATTTGGTTGAGTTTGGTAAATGGCAAAGATTTTCATTTTTGACCCTCCGCCCCCCCCCCCCCTCCCAGTTTGGTACAAGAGCCTAGATTTTCATTTTTTGACTATATACACCCCCCCCCCATTTTGGGCGGTTAGTTTTTGCATTTTTAGACTTCTGGGGTCCCACTGATTATGTATACAAAATTTGGTTGAGTTTGGTACAAGAGCCTATATTTTTAATTTTTAACCCCCCTCCACCCTCCTTAATTTTCAGTCGATATGTACCAAAATCTAATCAGCTCTTAATCTCAATGGACCAAAACTACGTGTGAAATTTGGTTTCGATATTCACACTAGTTTTTGAGCTAGCTCGTACTACAAAAATTTGATAACGCACAGACTAACGGGCGGACGGACAGACTAACAGACATTTTGACAAAACAATTATTTTCCCGAAAAATATAATTTTTTCGATATTCACTTATTAGAGCTTTTTTGTAGACCCTAATGCCATGGTATCGCTCAATTTTTTTAATCAAAATAGTTTCAGCCGTTTTTTTAGATATTTCGAAAAAAAAAACACTTTTTTCATGCACGATTACAATACTTGACCATACCCTGTCATGGTAAAGTAAAAAATATAATAATATTGGGAAAATATTTTCGTTAAAAGATAGATATAGGTATAGATTTTTACGGTTCCGTTTAACAGTAAAACATGATCCTATTAGTATCGCTACAATGTCACTCTAATGAACTGTCATAGCATCATTGTGCCTCCTAAATTAATAAAGATACATCCTTATCATCGAGAGATAGAACGAATTTGTTATTTCAAGTATTTTGGAAGATATAATTATTTTTCTGCTATATAGCGATCGTTGAAAAAGCCGAAGTATGGAATTTCCATTCACTTTGTAAATGTACCTATAGGTAATATTTATATTAGTAACAGAACCTTTAGTATAAGAGTCTGACTCGCACTTGTCTGCTTTTTTTATGTTCCTGTAGTAGAGGCTGATTGTTGATTTGAATAGTCAATATACTTTAATTTTGAATTTTAATACTGTTTTCAACGACCTTGGAATGCTACGACAGGACCTTAGATTTCGCAACTTAGCCATATGTGGTTCGAATAGTTTTTAAAACACTGGACATAAAAACACTCTTGCCATATTTTGCTTATATTTTCCCGATCCCGGTTGTGTTGCTTTGATCATTTTTGTTTGGAGAGGCAAAAGAGAGATGTTGGAAGTTGAAAGCCTCTATCTCTACTAGAATCATAGTAGCTATACATCATAAGGGCAAATAGCATTGTCAGTTGTGTGAAATGAATTTGTGCAGCTTATCTATTTCTAAAATGAACAGTTGCAAATTATTACTTCATAATGTAAAATAAAATATGTTATATTAAAGTGGACTTTATGAAAATTATATATAAATTAGGGATGTTAAGGAGAGCTTCCACTCCGACTTAGAAAGGTCGGAACTTCCGATTAATTTTACCTCCGGCTCCGACTTCGGCTCCGATAATTTTGAATTAGAGATGATCACGAATATCGAAAGAAAAATTTATTTTATGGAAGAGCTTACTTAATGAGTACAACAAAGAAAAACATATTCCAATCAGTGACAATCCCTTACTATGGTGGAAAGTAAATAAAAATTTTCAAATATTGTACTCGATTGGTCTCCAATATTTATCGTGTCCACCAGGCTCGGTGGCAAGTGGCAACTTTTTAGTGGCCCTGGCCTAATATATTATGATCTTCGGAGAAATAGACTGGACGGAGATAAAGCGGCTAAGCTTTTGTTTATTAAGTACAATTTGCTACTACAGTCACTCAAATTGATTTAAAATTTTTAATTAAGTATAATTTTCTATTGTTGCGTGTAATTATACTTACGTATGTCTATTATTATTTATATTTGACTGATTAAAGAGAATGATTACTGAATTATATTTCTATTATTTCATTAGGCCTGACTTTAACTTAAATACATCTCTCTTCTACTCCGACTTCCCCTCTGACTCCGATAAATCAAATTTAAAATCTCCGGTTCCGGTAAACCCACCTCCGCAACATCCCTAATAGTCCCGTAGTCCGGGGGTGAGGTTAGGGTGTTAGAACCCCTGACCCGAAATGTCGAGGTAAATTAAATTAAGGGAATATGGTGTTGGTTTATAGAGTGAAATAAATTTATAATTAAGGGGAGTTTTTATTTGAGTTTCGCAGAAATGACAACCCGAAATAGTATATTGAAGTGTATAATAACTTTTTTAAATCTTTCATTGTTGAAGTAAACTAAATTAAAAGTTTCTTTTTGCTGAGAGTAGCAGAATTTTTACAAATTGAAAGAGACAATAAAAGAGGGTGCTTCTGGTGGAAAAATAAAAAAAGAGCAAAGCTCTCGTTATAAATAAATTAAAAATTTGTTTTGCCAGTAGAAGACACACTTTTATTAACCGACTTCAAAAAAAGGAAGAGGTTACAATTCAACTGAACTGTCTTTTTTTGTCTCCTTCAAGTTGAGGTAAACATCGAAATTTTACATTGTATAAATAAACGATCAATAAAAATTTATTTAAAAAAATACTCTGATAAAATACAATCAGGGTATCAGGGAGGTCATGTCTTCTAGTCCTAGGAGTATATCTATACTCCCCTAACCCCTCGATGGATAACTAATCCCGGGATTGTATAAATCACCTTAAATTTGATTATAATAAATATATTCGATTCAGAAGTTAATCTTGATCATTTTATTAAAATCCATTTACTGATTCTAATAGAATTTTTTCAATAAATTAAATATTTATTATATACATAATTAAAATTAAGAAACAACCTTTTCCAAGCTTTTTTCCTAAGACAATTTGTATTTTTTTATTTTTATTTTCTCTGTTGATTTGCCCCAATAAAAATAGTTCTAATTTCCTAAGGCTTATCAACACTTCGAGATTCTTCCTCGTTACATAAAAGTTTGTTTTTTTATTCTTTTGTAGTGAAATGTAAACAGAGATTTTTTTCCAAGTTTCTTGTTGCCCAGAGAGGGACCCGCCTTTTATGTTTTCCCAGCTCCTTGTAATAAACATGCCACCTTTTGCCGTGATAAGTCACGTCGATTCCATTGAAAAATTAGTCTTTTATTTTTTATTATGTGAAAGGGTCCGTGGCGTCCCTGCAGCCCTTTTTGAAATTTATTGTCTCTCACCTCAACCCCGGCTTGGCATTAATTCGGGTTTTATTAGACCTAGGAGTGAATGGAAATCTAGATAAATATGATGACAGGTAAAAAGAACCGAGAGATAGTCTGTCAATCAAGAGAGGAAAGCGTTTCTGTAAATGGCAGCCGAATCTTGCTCACTTTGCAAAAGGGATACGGGTTTATCTGGTGACACTTGTAATAGAAATTTATATATTACGTTGAATAATTATTATGATATGAAAATATGAAAGGTATAAGATCTATCAGATCCAAATTGAGGGAGAATGGAGTGGAAATGTTTAGAGATTATATTGTTTTGAAGTAAATATTATTACTGAACTTTTAAAATAATTAATGGTATAATCTAGAGAGGGCTAGAAGATGCCAAAATAAAAAAATCTTTTATTTCTCATGAGTTCAAATACCCGATTGGATTTTTATATATTATTTGTTTTGTAGTAACAGTAAGCATACAATCGGATATTTCAACCCATGAAATAGATGTGTGGCACTCGGGGACTGCCGCGGTAAAGCTATTGCATAGCATTTTTTATCAACTTATGCAATTATAATATTTATGCAATATTTTTTTTTCTTTGATATTAATTCAAGTTTATTCTTTGATATTAATTCAAGTTACACTTTTTGAGCGTGGTGACCGATAAGAAAACAATGTTTTTTCTTTTTCTTTTATTGAATAAATGAGAAGTTAATATTGTTTAAAATATTTTTATTATCTTACAATACATGTAGGTTATTCAGGAATTTTTATCATTGTAACTATAGGTTTATGGTAACTGAAATAAGAAACATAAGTTTGAGACTTGATATCCTCTAAATATCTGGAAAATACCGCGTCAATGGTGGTCCCATATTTTGTTGTGGATTCTTGTGGATCATTATTCATTTTCAAATTCAATTTTTCCGAAAGAAAAGTTGTCAACCGCTCTGAATTTTTATCAGTGAAGTTGATGTTGAAATCGCCAGCCAAGATAAGTGGAAATTTATTACCATTTGTACCAAGTATTTTCGACCCTTCTTCAGTGTACTCCAGTAAAGTGCGATGAATAAAATGCTCTACCTCGTCCAATTTTGGATTCGGAGAAATGTAAATTGCTACCATGACTATGTGTAGGCCATTTCTAAGTTTGCATAAGCACGCACAAATATCTCCAACAAATGAGCGCCTAACATTAACATCGCTAACGTGTGCAATATTTATTTCAATATTCGGAGTCATAATATTAGTAACATTATTATTATTTTGGTAAATAGCTACCCCACCTTTTGGAACAGTATCTCGTTTGAATTGAACAATACAATTGAAATGAGGTATTTCAATCGGATTATCACGCGTCATGCAAGTTTCGGTAAGAAGTAACACATTTGTTTGTCTCGTAACTGAATCTTGTAAATCGTATTTGTGACTATTTAGACTTTGGCAATTGAAAGTCATTATTGAAATGCCATTTCTATTACTAATGAAATCTAAGACACTTTGAGCTATCGTCTGAACACTATTTAAATAAGCCTAATTAACAGCCAGAACTATAATGGTAGTACTATTTTTACCCTCCTAAATAATATATATAAAATCGTAAACGCCTATTTACATGCAACCTGTGTAACCTCTTTGAATTTAGTTCTAGTATTTTTCGCTAGGATCGTTACCTTCGCTGTGCCGGTCGGAGTGGGGGGTGTTAGGTTTATTTTCGTTACGGAATTTCTTGATTCGGTCGCCACGCTCAAACCCCGCGATAAAAGCTATGCAATAGCTTAAAAAGTTTGTTCAAGATAATTTACGAACTGGAGTAAAAAAAATAGATCAATCCACATTTGTAAAAATTTTAAGATCCAGAAAGGTAAAACTATATTTTGATAAATAAAATAAAAAATAGTGAACAAAATGCTTGGACAAAGATGAAAACAGGAAATTATTTACATAATGAGTCAATGGCAAACTTAAAATTTTTAGCCCTCTAGTAAAATATCATCTGGGCACTGGGACCCTACCACAAAAAACATGAGTTGTGTATCAACATTTTTTTTATAAATATTGACAAATTTCCTCCCCGAAGATGACTATAACCAATAACCGAAAAGTCAGTGGGAATTTTTAAATAAAATAAATACCTAGAGCTGCATGACTCTTTAATGAACCCTCGTTAAATATTTTCATAGTACATTCACTTTTTAGTGTATTATGTTGTTAAGGAGGTTCCCTAATATAGGTCAGATGCAGTTAACTCTTTCCCCTACTCTCACATGCGCAGAAAGGCAAAAAAAATTTCACTGCGTCGTTTCTTGGATCTGGCAATATTGCATTCTTACCGACACTAAAAGACAAAGAATAAAAAAAGACACATCATGAAACAGTTCAATGCAAAATTCCAGAAGAGAACAGTATAGATAGGTTGAGAGAAATCTCAAATGCCCCAGCTGGAGAAGTTGTTAAGATATTGCGCGTGAGTGATATTAAATATTAAAAAAAAAACTTTTTTAAAAATTGAAAAACACTTTTAATCATAATAATCAATACGGCCTTAGAATGAAAATTTCTAGCAAAATTTTACAATCGAGTTTTTCTTATAAACTGAGTAAAATTTTATTATCTAACAAATTCAAGTATGGTACATGTGTTTGATTTCTGGGAGGGTGTGATCTCTGCTGATATTAAATAAAATAATAATAGATCTATGATTCTCAGGCCTTTATATTCGTGATTTGATTATATTGTTTTAAATGTCATGAATTTATCTAAATAATAAATTAAAATTCGTTATCATAGGAATAGAGAAATCATAACTAGATTTTAAAGGAGGCAATAAAAGAGTGTGTCTTTTGCTGAAAAAATACATTTTTAAATTTATTTATAACTAAGGTTTCGAGAGACTTTCACACATCAATTCCTGTGAATCGAAATAGACTGATCCCTCGAAACTATAGTCCTGTTATAAATAAATTTAAAAAAAATTCTAGCAGAAGACACGCTCATTTAATGTCAACTTTAATTTATAAAATTCCGCTGCTTTTGGCAAAAAGAAACTTTCAATTTAATAGATAATTATTCATTTTTATGTATTTTTCACTATGTCAAAATATTTTAATCAACTTCCAATGTCTAATAATAATCTGATAAATAAAGCAAAAATCATTTGTAAGGGCTTATTTATGAATATAAAATACGATAAATAGAAAATCTAAATTTTGGAATATGGTCTGCATGGGTCCTTTCGCCCTGGGGCGCACCTCGCACCCTTCCTTCAAAGTTTTATTTTACCAAATAGAAACATCTAAACCGAACAAACGGTGGTTCCCAGAAGCTATAATTTTCGAAAGATGCAATCTAAAATTTTATTTTAAAAAATATTATCAAAATATTTTTTGTTTTTGTTTGTTTTGACAGAACCGCAACTAAAAAGAAAAGGTTTTCTGGTCTTTAAAAAATATATTGGAAGATCAATTTGAAAAACTAGAAAATTTATTAAAATAAAAAAAAGCAAATAAAATAAAAGACAAACGAGCATTCATGTATTATTAATGAGAAATTCGGAATGTGTTTCACCTTCTACTTACATCAGATTGATATCTTTATTATTTTCATAAAGTTTGGAATGTAACGGTGGATCGAGAGACAAGAAATTTAAAAACAGTCAAATGGAAAAAATATAGAATTTTTCTGAAACCTTAAAATACATACATTCTCATAGTCACTTAATAATAATCTAGTCAATATTAGATAATATAGATGTAAATCTAGTTTTGAAAATCTTTTAAAATTGTATATATTTAATATTACTACAATGCCCATTAAATAAAAATATAACACATCGAATTTTTATGTATTTCGGATTTAATATTCATAAATAAATATTTTTGAGCATAAATAATTATTAACTATAATAATTTGAATAATCGTTCGATAGACAAATTATCTATATCATTTTTTAATATATTGCCGATTTTGCTTCAAAAATGGAAATTTCAAATTAAATGTATTTTAGCAATATTTTTTATTTATGTACTTATTTATATTAAGAATTCATCGCTATTTTTGTCTTTAATTCAATTGTAATTGTGATAGAAATATCGTATAATTAGCAAAAATATCACGAATGAGGTGATTCTCAAATAACACTCTAAATATTATATTAAATAATTATCTTTCATAGGAATTATTTGACGGATTATAGTTAATCAATATTATAATTATCTTTCGGTTATAATATTATTATATGTTATATTATATGCAGTAGCGAACTAAGCTTATGCGCGGACATAGGCATACTAAAATTTGCGGACATTTAATTCTAAGAGACATTTATATATATATATATATATGTGTGTGTGTGTGTGTGTACATATATATAGGATTTGGTGGACGGGCTTTTGATCAGAGAGAGAAAATTCAAGATTCTTTAGTTTGCGGAGTTTAACAGAAAAATGTTTTTATTTTAATATAATTTAATTTAAATTGGGTAAACAATTATTTTTATAGAGATTTGTTTGCGGGATTTAACAAAACAAAAATTACATTGATAGATTGCTCGTGAAGCAAGCTAATATAAAGCGTAATAATAATAATAAGAACATAAAGTAGCATTTAAAATTTTTTTTTCGTACTTTCATGTCTGCGAAATTTTGAATTATGCTATCATAGTTCAGTGAAACAGTAATTTCTGATTCAACGCATAGAACTGCTAAAGCATCCAATCTATCTTGTTCAGTTGTATTTCTAACATAGTCTTTTATTCTTTTCAGTTTGCTAAAGCTCCTTTCTGCGGAACAATTTGTTGCCGGCATACACAAACATATTTTAAATATTAGGTTCATATTCGGATATATGGCATCTAATTTCAGATCAATAAACCACTTATATAGTTCCCGAATTGTTACACTTTTCGGGAAATCAAGGTCTTTTTTCTCATTTTTTGCCATATTACACTTATGAGCGAATTGCAGCACCTCCTCTTTATTGCTCACTACAATATAATTAAAATTCCCTATTTCCTCCTTGAGTTCTCTCTCATCACTGAAGTCTTCTGGAAATATTTCTGTAAGAATAGAAGCTGTTGCAGAATGGTCTTTGTTCACTTCAAACAGATTTGAAAGAAAAGAAAATCTCTTTCCAAAATCTGAGTAGGCTTCTTTTCGCTTTCTCAGGTTGGACAGAAGGCAGTCAATGATTGGTATAAATACTGAAATTCTAAACTTCATTCGAATTCGTTCTCCTGTGTTTCATCAGCTTGTAATTTCCGAACTCTTTTTCGACGATTTTTATTTTCAAAACCAGCTTGTGATAAACAAACATTATTGGCTTCCTCCTCAAATTTTTCAAATTGATTTCGAGCTTCTTCTACATATAGAACCAGGGATTCATAATATTTCATTACTTGGAGAACATTTGTATCAACAGCTTGCAATGCTATGCTGACTTTATTGAACTTCTTGAGTATGAATCCCCAGAAGGCAGTAAGAAAAGCAGTTTCATATTTTTCGAGTTGTCTTTTAAGACCATCAGCTTTGCTCCGAACATCTGATTTTAAATTTTTATTGGTTTTAACATCAGTTAAACACTGAAAAACAGCATTCCAAGATCGTGCCAGACTTTCACACGCCTCACTTCTAGAAGACCACCTTGTTTGCGACAAGGATTTTAACGCCTTCGCTTTGGATTTTTGTTTTTGCCCCTGTTCTTCCTTCTTAACTTGAGTGACTTGGCGTTGGTAATGTTGTAATTCTTCCCAGCGGCCTGTAGATCGTGAGAAAATATTATACAACTCTTGTAGAAAATCAAAAAATGCAATAGCTACTGGAGAGCATTTAGCTGCATTTTCGCCAATTAAATTCAAGGAGTGTGCTGCGCAGGGGGTGAAGTATGCAAAAGGGCTAACACCTCGATTTTCTCTTCCGTCACCAGCCTGAAGAAGACTTTGTAGGCCATTGTACTTTCCGGACATGTTGCTCGCATTGTCATATGATTGGCCACGGCAATCACGCATATTTAAATTATATTTATTGGCCATTGTCACTATAGCCTGAAGTATCTCTTTAGACTTGTGGCCGACATTAGCAAGAAATCCAATAAAACGCTCGACTGGTGTCCCATCTTCTCCAACATAGCGAAAAACTACACTTAACTGGTCGCAATGTGACACATCAGGAGTCGAATCAACGATGATTGAGAAATATTTTGCCCTTTTTATATCATCAATTATGTTCTTGAGAACAAGATCAGCCATAAGTCCTATGAGCTCTTCGTATGTAGTGTTTGAAAGATAATTTACTTTGCCAGAACCTTTTCCCCAAAACGTGCTACATGGTCAGCCATAAAAGGGTCAAATTCCGCTAGTAGTTCAACGCACATTAAAAAATTTCCATTACTGGGATTGTTCAAATTTTCACTATGGCCTCGTAATGACTTACCTCGGGATGTTAATTTAATGATAATAGCAACATAGAACATAAGAACATTTTTCCAATAAGTTATTTCAGCATTAACTTGGCAAGCTATATCCTGGTCAATTTTTCCCAACTCTTTACCTCGGATTGCGAAATTTAATGAATAATTCATGTGTTCTTTACCCGCTTCATGTTCTTTCATTCTTGTAGAAGCATTATTCCAGTCAGAAAACCCCTCTTTTCTACCAAATTGAGTGCAATCATTTATGAAGAGAAGGCAAGGACCACAGAAAACATTACCAGTTTTCTCTGAATAAACCACCCAATCGCGATTTACAAACTGCCCATTGGACAATTTTCGTTGAAACATTGACTCGGTACAAAAATGCTGCACTATATTTTTATCTTCACCGTTTGATAAATTTTCCTACTTTTTTCAAAGTCATATTTCTTTCTTGGTAGTCCACGAAAAGCGAAGTAATCACGAGTAACTTCATTAATTTTCCATTCACTGGGGTCTTCACTGATGATTAAGTCAGGCACTTCGGTGTTTTGACTTTTAAGTACGTGGAACACCATCGGTAATTTTTTGTTTTAGTTAAAATTAAAATATCAATTAAATTGAAAGTTTTAGCCGAGAGTAGCAGAATTTTTTATTTTAAATGTTTCTGGAGGAGATTTTTAACAAAATCTTCAAGATAATTTTTGTTTCTATTTATGTATCTAATAACATCATTGGGATTCAGTTCCATAATTTATAAATGTAATTTTTGTTTTTCAGAGAATGAGGAACAAAATAAGTGTTTGTTTATGACTTATCAATTGCAACGTTTCGCCACATTTATTGCTTCTTCAGGCTCTACAAAGGAGCAAATACATATATAAAAAAAAAACACATTCAAAAACAAAAATTCACTCAACTCAAAATCAATTTCATATATACCTTGATAAATAAATCTCCAAACACTTTGTCATTTTTTTTATAAAGCTCTGCCATTAATATACACAAAGACACTGGAATACATCACTATTTTGTCATCAACAACTCAAAAACACCAATATCAAAAAATATACAATCATAACCCTTACAATTTCACTGGTAAACTTAAAATTAAAAATATTTCAAAATTAGTCAAAATATCATAAAACTATTTACAATGCACAACTATATACAAAAATCAGTCAAAATATCTTAAAAAATATATATACAAGCGATGGGAATTTTTTCCTTTATAAATTAATTTATATTTGTTACTCTACATTGGTCAAATTCAAATGATCTCACAAGGTTCAAAATACTACTATATAAAAATAATAATAATTCCTTATAATAGTTTCCAAAGAATCAATACATTAAATCTCAATCATTATGTCATTAGGCTCTTTTAAAATTAATATATTACTATTTACATTTTTCACAAGTCCAACACCAAAATTTAAGTAATTAATCATTTCTTTACTGATCATTTTTTATTATTAAGAATCCTATAATTGTTCAATAAATTATTATATATACAACTTAAATTATTCGTGTCTGTCCTGAAATTCACAGAGTCATTTAAATATATATATATCATTTCACTTAGCTCTCTCTTAAACAGGTTTTGCTCATAATCGAGTATTGTCACTCCATCGAAATCAAAATTATGATTCTCTTCAAATCTGTGCGTAGCTAATGCTGTTTGGCCCACTTTACCTTTGTTCGAAATCTCACAATCCTTTTTGTGTTGGTAAATTCTTTTTTCCAGTTTTTGTTTTGTCTGGCCAATGTAAACCTTTTCACAATTATCACATTCTATTTGATATACCAATTCTGAACGTTTCATTATTTGTGTTTTCTCTTTTAATCTTGTATATAATTGGCCTACCGTTTTTATATTATAGAATGCAGGTTTTACATGTGTTCTTGTAAAGCATCTTGAAATAGCTTCTGACAATCCTTTTATATAGGGAAATTTAAAATAAATTGTATTCGCATTATTATCAATTTTTTTTACAATAATTCACAATAATAGTTTAGTGGATTCTATTTTACACTAAAATAAATAGAGCGTTATATTTGAATTTATTTCCTTTTTCAACACAGATTACTTACAAAAACTTTCAACATAGATAAAAGATATACATGGACGGAAGAAGTAAGGTACCTAAGTCATTCCTGTCCTCAATAAAACATTTTAATTCGCCTATTATTTTAAGATGAATAAAACTGTTCGTTGGGCCATTGGCTCGTTTCCGTCTCTCCTGATATAATTTTTATTTTCTGCACACCGAGCGCGCGGACATTTTAACGCGCGGACATAGGCACGTGCCTATACTGCCTGCGCCTAAACGCGCCACTGATTATATGTTATATCATAATAAAGAAAAAGAAATCGACCAAGAATGGAATGATATGAAATCAAGCCTGGCCAATTAAAAATAAATTTTCAAGAAGACAAGCCAAAAAGCAAGAACATAATTGATGAACGAGGCCACATTATTCTAAACGAAAACGAACAGGCAAATAGATGGAAGGAATACCTAGAAGAACTCTATGGAGAAGAAAAAACAATGAACCCAATGGAAGAAGAAGAAACTGTGGACGAAAACGAATTAGGAGACCCCATACTCAGGTCAGAATTCGAGACAGCTCTGAAGGAACTAAAAAATAATAGAGCACCCGGAATAGACAATATACAAGCTGAAATCCTAAAGAACTCTGGAGAAAAGGCACGTGACAAACTTTTTGAACTAATTAGAAAAATCTATAAATTGGGAATCATCCCAAAAGATTTCCAAAAAAACAAAATAGTCACACTTCCCAAAAAGACAGGCGCGGATAAATGTGAAAATTTCAGGACCATTAGCCTAACCTCACATGCCTCCAAAATCCTAACCAAAATAATCCAAAGAAGAATAGAACAAAGAGTTGAAGAAAATCTGGGGAAGACCAGTTCGGCTTTAGAAGAAACAGAGGCACCCGAGAAGCAATTCTCTCTCTTAGACTAATAATAGAAAGGGCTTTTATCAGGGAAGAATCTGTCTACATCGGATTCATAGACCTAGAAAAAGCATTCGATAAACGTCAATTGGGAAATTATGTTTAAAATCTTAAAACAGGCGGGAATAAAATTCAGGGAGAGAAGACTAATCTACAATCTATATCAAAACCAGACGGCAATTATAAATATTGGAGATGAGCAAAGAGAAGCCAAAATAAAAAAAGGTGTAAGACAAGGATGTGTGCTGTCACCCATGATTTTCAACTTATACATAGAAGAAGCGATTAAAGAATTCAAAAACAAAATTGATACAGGTATCGAAATCCAAGGTCAAAAGATCGCTATGTTAAGATTTGCCGATGACATTGACCTTCTAGGAAGCAATAAAAAAGAATTAGAGGACGCCCTGAATGGAATTAACCAAATCCTAATAGAAGAAATCAAAATGAAAATAAACAAGAATAAAACCAAGGTCCTAGTATGTACAAAAAAAGAACAAACGAGACAGGAATGCATCAAAATTAACCAAGAAAACCTAGAAGGAGTTAAGGAATTCCGCTACCTAGGAAGTAAAATAACATGGGATGGGAGGAGCGAAAACGAAATTAAATCAAGAATTGCCCAAGCAAAAATGGGGTTTAATTCAAAACAAAAACTACTTTGCTCCTTCTCAATCAGCTTAGAAAACAGGAAGTTGCTATTGAAGACATATGTATGGAGCATAGCCATGTACGGGTGTGAAACCTGGACAATTAGAGAAGTGGAGAGAGAAAGAGATTAGAGGCTTTCGAAATGTGGTGCTACAGAAGAATGATGAATATCAAATGAATGGATAAAATTACAAATGAAGAAGTTCTTGAAAGAATCGGAGAAAGAAGAACCTTGTGGAAGAGTCTGAAGAAGAGAAGAGGTCAGATGATGGGGCATACACTGAGACATGGGGGACTGCTTAGGGATATCTTGGAGGGGGAGGTGGGAAAGAAAAGGGGAAGGGGAAGACCCAGATTAGAATATTTCAACCAAATAATTGGGGATATGGGATGCCAGACATTTAGAGAGGTCAAACAGCTGGCGGGGGACAGAGTCGAGTGGAGACGGATTTTGCATCAAACCAGTCTTAGGACTGTATACTCAATGATGATGATATCATATAATATCTTTGATTCAATACTAAAGATTTTCCCAAAAGACATTACTAATAATGATTATTTTCATTTTGGAAAATTCTCTAAATTTTAGGGAAATGTAAATTTGATGATAACGTTTAGAAATGTTTGATCGTGGAAAAAATTATTTGATTTTTTTATTCTGTTTGTTTGTATTAAGTTGTTCACGAAAACTCAATGACTTAAAGATCTCAAATTATGTAGCTAAAACTTTTATTCCAAAACGAAGAGCTGATTACATTTTGAGTTTTATGGAGCTCAAATTTTAGCTAATATGCTGAAATTTTGTACCTACTGTGAAACTTCGATAACTGTCACCCTTTTAACCGTCAGTTTCTGTTACCGTCAGCACGCGAAAAATCATCCTCGCTTTACTGCTAAGCACGAGCCTCAAAAAACAAAAGAAAATTTCAGATTATTTTAAAATTTGAATATGTACATATGTAGCACGTCTAAATCGTAATTTCATGTATGTAACATATTATGCATGTAGGTACTATGCTGTAAATTGTATATTGTTTGTTTCTATATAAAATATAGTGTATTTTCACTTCGTAAACATGCATTTTTATCATTCATTCATAAGCAATGAATGGGGTAGTTTGTTGTTTAACGTTTTCTGTTATCCTTATATTCGATTAACCGTGTTGCCCCAGGTTCGACCCTGACGGTTAATCGAAGTTTCATAGTACTTAAGTTTGTATTATATATAGAATCGGGTTTTCGAAAATGGCTCCAACGATTTCGCTAAAAATTGGTGTACTTATCAAGTCTCATGAGTTATTAGTCGTGTGTAAATTTTAATCCGATTGAAATAAAGGAAGGGGGTGTAAATTAGTTATGTCGCAAAATAAATATTTTAATCGTTCATATCTCGTCTTCGGTAAGTCGCAGAGTCTTGAGATTTGATACTTGAACTATCTAGAACAGCGGTGCCCAAATCTACGGCCCGCGAAGAGGCTCAATCCGGCCCCCGAGAGAGATCACACTAAATATGTATTTTTTGTAAAATATCTAAAAAAATTATAAATCATATTATCGTTTTCCAAAAGAAAAAATTACCAAGATGATGCAATTACTCAGCAAAAATTTCGAAGATAGATTTACAGATTTTCACAGGATTAAAAATGAAATACGCTTGTTTGAAAATCCTTTTTCAGTGGACGTTTCTACGGCCAGATGATTTACAACTAGAATTAATAAAATTACAATGCCAAACGCCATTACAAGATCTTTTTCGCGAGAAATCTTCACCAGATTTATATGCAGCGTTAGACTCTTATCTTAATTTGAGGAAATTTGAAATGAAAATGACGACGGCGTTTGCAAGTGCATATATTTGTGAACAAACATTTTCTACTTTAAAAAGAGCTAAACCAGCGTCTGGCGCTCGGCTTTCAGATGATCACCTTCATTCCATATTAAGGAGAAACGTTACCCAACTTGAAACAAATATTCAAAAATTAGTTTCTGAAAAGCAACATCAGACTTCACATTAATAAATCGTGAGTACAGATTTTGTCTTTTTTTTAATCTTAACCCAAATTTATGATTTCGTTTAATTCAAGTATCAGCAATCTTTTAAATGTATTCAAATTACAAGTTGATTAAAAAACAACTAGATATCTTAATAATATCCTAATAAAAAGGATTGTATATTTTAGCCGCACCATTAATTTAAAAACGTAATATTTTCATTAAATTTACAAATCTTTTGAAAAAAAATGAATCAGCACAAAAATATTCATGAATTCATTGAAAAAGTGGAGTTTTTTTAATTAAAGGTGCCTCTAAGATATACAATTATAAAGAATCAGGCCCGCGAGATCCTATGCCATGTTGAATCCGGCCCGCAGACAAAAAAGGGTTGGGCACCACTGATCTAGAAGCTACGAAGAAGTACCACAAATTTTGGCTAAAATAGAAGTACCGGAAGTTGATGTTTACGTACGTAAGAATGAACCCCTGGCGTTTCGAAACTATAAATCTCAGAGCTTACGAAATTCAAAACTTCTGCTCGATTTAGGCTATCAAAAGTATAGCAAGCTTTTGATTGAAATCGAAACAACCGTAAGTGGATATTTACATGAAAGATTTTTTTTTTATTTTCTCAAAAAAGGCAATAATGATTTTTTTTACTTTACCATAGAGGGTATGGTCAAGTATTGTAATCGTGGATGAAAAAAGTGGTTTTTTCCTTCTTTTTTTCAAAATATCTCAAAAACTGCTGAAACTATTTTGATTAAAAAAATTGAGCAAAACCATGGCATTTCGCTCTACAAAAAAGCCCTAAAAAGTGAACATCGAAAAAATTATATTTTTCGAGATAATAATCGTTTTGTCAAAATGTCTGTTAGTTAGTTAGTTAGTCTGTCTGGTTGTCCGTTAGACTTTTCGTTACCAAATTTTTGTGGACGAGCTAGCTCAAAAACTAATGTGAATATCAAAACCAAATTTCACACGTAGTTTTGGTCCATTGAGATTAAGAGCTGATTAGATTTTGGTGCATATAGACCTAAAATTAAGGGGGGTGGAGGGAGGGTTAAAAATTAAAAATCTAGGCCGTTTGAGCAAACTCAACCAAATTTTGTATACATAATCAGTTAGACCCCAGAAGTCTAAAAATGCAAAAACTAACCGCCCAAAAAGGGGTGGTGGTGGTATATGGTCAAAAAATGAAAATCTTGGCCATTTACCAAACTCAACCAAATTTTTTATTCATAATCAGTGGGACCCCAGAAGTCTAAAAATGCAAAACTAACCCCACCCCTACATGATTATAAATAACTTTAGGGGCCAGGTTGTATAGTAAAGTCAAGTGTATGGCCACATCAGAACACGCCAGCTTATTTTAATTGGTAGTACTTATCAAGTGTCATGAGTTATTAGTCGTGTAAAGATTTTAATCCGATTGAAATAAATGAAAGGGGTGTAAATTAGGAGTGTCGTAAAATAAATATTTTATTCATTCATATATCGTCTTCGGTAAGTCGAAGAGACTTGAAATCTGAAACTTAAGCTATTTAGAGGCAAAAAGTTACCGAGCATCGCTCGGTGCTCCAGGAACTCTTAATTAATTTTCTAATTTCCCCATCAGTAGTCTAAAACCAAAACACCCTCCAAATAATCTACTAGTAATGGCAACGGAAGTGAGAGGAATAAAAAACTACTTAAATTTCAAATTAGCATACGATTGCGTTTTTCCAGTTCTCAAATCACACCTTTAGTCAATTCATTTAGTATATACCTTTCCATTTCTATGATAATATTATTTTAATTTTATGTTTTCAAATTGTTTATGAAGAAGGATTGTGCAAGGACCTGTTTAAGAGTGCCTTAATATAACCATGATAAACTAAAAATATTGAAATCTTAATCAAGAGTAGCACAAAATTTTCATTTTTCTTTTTCAAGCTTTGCTCCAATTTCATGGAATTCTTAGTTGAGCCTTGGCACCTATTTGCTAAAAGGCACGTGCCTACAAAATTACCGGCTCCTGGCTGGCATACAGCCACTAAATCGAGATTTTTGAATTAATTAATTATTCATATTATATTTTTTCTTGCTAACATTCATAAAATATAAATTCAAATGTATTTTGAATATAAAATCAGTTAATAATGACAAAAAATATTTTAATCAAATACTTAAATAATGTCGAAAAAAAAACTTGTTAAAAACTTAAAAACTATAATTTGAAATGAGTTGATAGGTAAATAAATAAATTTAATAATAATAAATTAAAAAAAAATAGTTAATTCTATAAATACACTGTGGCGCCGGCTCGACCTATACATTTGAAAAGGTCACAAATAATTGAATATAAAACGGATGGAATTTTTAAAACGCCTTTTTCAATAAATTAAAAAACATACATTTAATATCATCTGTTTAGAAGTTGATTTATTGAATATTTTTTCAGGAACCGAGCCTCAATTTATTATTTATTTATTCATTAATAATATCCGCTATGCACAAATCCCGTAGGAAAGTGGAAACTCGTCCCAAATGGATACCGCTTTGTGTGGGTCAGGGTAGGAGACAGAAATTAATTCTTGTGACTTAAACTCCACAGACAATGAAATGGAAATCGATCATCTTCCACAATGAATCAGCCTGACCTATAAGAAAATCTTAAATTTCTCCTAATTCAATTGCTATAATCAACCTATGAATTGTCTAGAGCACTCTTAGTTATTTCCGATCTTATTTATTGAGAGTTCCTTAAAAATGGATTAGTCCAAAAATTCTCGATTCATCTTTTTTGTATTATTACTATTTTAATAGTTCCTCAGCGAGAGAAATTTTTATTCGACTAAAGCTCGTCTTTGACCTGCTTGAACTGGAAGATATACCAGGCAGGAACTTCACAACTTCTATCCGTACCCTTTTCGTAAAAATCATTCATTTTAATTTCCCCTTGAAACGATGCAACATACGTACTTTTTGAAAAAAAAATGTTTTTTATAGAAATATTTGAAATAACGGATAATAATTTGAAAATTTAAAGATCCTCCTGAAATTTTGAAGCATACCTTATATATTTATAAAAATACTCTAAATGTTTGAAATTTTAGGGATGCGCCGCATCCACAGCATCCATGGACCGCACGCCACTGATATATATATATATATATATATATATATATATATATATATATATATATATATATATATATATATATATATATAAACTCAACTTATACATACTTCTTTACATAAATTCCACAAGAAAAATATAAATAAAATCCTGAAAATATAACACCCGTAAAATGAGGTCATACAATGTCATCGAAACAAGAGATAGCACGTCTAAGCAATCGATGAACAACAGCTATACTTCATCGTGCAGGTGGCCTATTGTGCTGCTAAATATAAAGACTTGAGTCTCTTGCTGATTTATTTTTTTATTTTCCGCAAAAAAAAATCGTTGTATGTTTGAAAAAACAAATAAATAAACAATGATAAAAAATCTACAGTTCTGTTTGTTTATAGGGAAGCTTTGCATTATGGTGAGATTTTTCCAGATCTCAATATAATGAATTTATAATAGTACAGGGGACTTGAAGAATGCTTTGTTATCTGTTCGAATTTTGGCATTTTTTTAAGGAAACAATAATACAATTGGATCTCCTCAAAACATAAAAGAAAAAACAGTTTTATAATAGGACTATTAAAATTTACAAATAGGATAAAGATATTCAAATCGGCTCTTTCCCCCTTTGGTCGTGGAGGAACCTCTCAATGCAATGGTGCAAAAGGGCGACCGCTGCCCTTAAGCTTTCTTTTCTTTCTTAATAAGTTGCCAAAGAGAACTAGCTCTTACACTTCATGAAGAGATATATAAAGCAACGCTACTGTAACAGAATTTTCACATGATGCTTGTCCCCATTGTGTACTCTGTATGCTGAGTGTTTTGTCCTTTCAAAAGGGTTTTTGTACATCAAGTGCTTAAGATGAGGGGAGAAAGAAACACATACGGAATAAGAGAAGGAGGTAATACAATTCAAGAACCGGAAAAGGAAATTGAGACAAGACAGGGCAAGAAAATTAGTCAATGACGCGGACATACGAAGGTGTGAACAGATCTATTGCATTTGCAATGAATTCAAATGTAAGGAACACGATTGAGATTTGGACGACTGAATAAGCCAATAGTAAACCGCATCATTGTAGTTCAAACACTAATTTTAAAAAAGAGAATCAAAGGAGGTGTCTCCTGTTTGATACAAACAAACATAGGTATACATATTTAAAAAAAATATTGATTGTATAAAAATAAAAACCTTTTTAAATAATAATCATAAAATCGTTTATTCAAAGCTCAAAGATTTCGGGAAAAATGTCCTCGCTTTAAATAAAAAATTCATAGAAATCATGAATATCATATAGCAAGTAAATAAATAAATATTTTGAATACTTGACAATGCTACGAATTGTCTTGGAGTTAAAGATTACAATACCTTAAATCAAAATAATTTAATAAATGAATTTATTTAAGGACCAATCATAGATTTTAGAGAAAATATTTTTACATTTCATATCAGAGAGGTTCGACTCCTTGGGAATCGAACCCAAGCGCTAACTAAGCTAAAACCTTTAAGAGAAATCTCTCTCTATATCTAAGGAATTTTCACCGCCTTTCATCCAAAAGGGAAAGAGAAAAATGCATGCTAAACTGAAAAAGTTTTCAGTGCCAAGTCCTTTTAATTAAATAATGAATGCAAAGATTTAAGCATTTTTTCAGTTTCTTTTTTGAAAAAGATGGAAATTTTTTCAAAAATCAACCCAGATCCAGACACAAACTTTTTTCAGTTTAGCATTAATTTTTCTCTTTCCCTTTTGGATGAAGGGAATGAAAATTCTTCAGCTATATTTTTTATATATGTTGCATGTCAGAGAGAGATTTGTCTAAAAGGTTTGGTTAACGGCCCGGCAAGCTTAGTTAGCGCTTGGGTTCGATTCCCAAGGGGACGAACCTCTCTAATATGCAATGTAAAAATATTTTGTATAAAATCTATGACAGGTCCTTAAGTAAATTCATTTATTAATAGTGTAAGTCTGGGTTTATTTTTGAAAAAATTTCCATCTTTTTTCACAAAATAGAAACTCAAAAAATGCTTAAATCTTTGCATTCATTATCAAAATAATTTAGTTTACAAAATGAATATCTTAGATTGTGAAGGGACAAATACTTAAAGTCCAGAATTTATGAACACAAATATATATAGAGTATTTTAGTGTTTAGGAGTGAGAAATTAATATAATTTATTTTTTTATGTTTAGCTCCTTCGTATTAATAATAGAAAATTTGAAATGAATAAATGAAATTTAATAAATGTTCATGTTGAATTATTTATTATTGTAATTTATTAAATTTCATTTATCCATTTCAAATTTTCTATTATTAATACGAAGGAGCTAAACATAAAAAAATAAATTATATATATTTATATGATCAGAACATAAAATTGTATTGTACAAAGCTAGTTAGCCATTCAACTAACTGACTTGACTTTTCCATTCCCAAAATTTTCATTTAAGAAGGAAATTTAGAAAAAATTCTTATGTTCATAGGATCTAAATTTTTAATCACAAAAAGTTAGAAAAATAGTATTTTTCTAAGGTTTATTAGCATTGGCGTACTTAGGAAGTTTTCCAGGGGTGGGGTGGGAGGGGGGCAGCTGGCTAGCTAATTAGCCACACAAGGTTTTAATTTCGGTAATCCGATTAGAGATCAACTAACTTTTTAGTAGAATTGACAAATTATAGAAGTAACGAAATAATTTAACGAGAAATACATATGCCTCGCAATAACGGATTTTTAACTTTTCTAGGGGGGGCAATGAGTTTTGTAACTGCCCCCCTTGCCACTCCCCTAACTACGCCTATGTTTATCAGGAATTTTTTTGAATAAAAAACAATTCTCCTTTATATATGTATATTAAAATTTCGAAAACTCGCGCGAAAATAATATTTCAAATGTGACAACGCCTGTGGATTATGCAAGTGCTATGCTTTTAGGATTGATTTGTAAGCTATATGAAGGGAGTTGATGTAAAGCTGCATTGAATCGATTGCAAAATTTGTACCGGACATACAAATAAACAAACATATAGACACGAAAACGAGTTTATATTGCATTCTCATCCACTTCTGAGCTATGTTTAAAGTTTAAAGTCTCTAGCTCATTGGGAAGCTAATTTAAAATCGATTGCAAAATTTGTTCCGAACAGACAGACAAGTAAGCGGGTTAATAAAACGAGGTAAAATTGTACAGTTTAGTGCATGGTCTTTTTAATAAAATTCAGTAACTTTTTTTTACATCTACGTGACTATGTAACTATACTTCAACGGACACAAGTAGAAATTTAAGCTTTATATGTATGTTAATGTAATATAAGTTTGATTGAAAAATTATTTTCACTTTCATTTATAGGTTTACGCGTTTACCCTTAGTATCATTGAAAAATAAAAATGTATGTTGTAGTTTATGTTAGTTTATTTTTTATTTTTAATACCTTATCCAGTACACTATAAATTTTTCATTAAAATAACAATGCACAAGCAACAGCGATTGGCGAAATAGCAAAAAATTATACCCATTATAGGCGTAGAGTGACCAACTTTTTCCACTCCATAAAAAAACACATACTTATTCCATAATAAGGGACCCGCTTCAGATTTTGAGTCCCGGGCCCGAAATTTCATTTGGGGTCATGTTTAAAACCACTTGTAAGTTTTCACTCAAATAACAATTTCAAAACTTGCAGCAAGACATGCATTAAAACCTGAGTCGCAATTAGTTTGTTTAATTGAATGTAAATCGACATGAGTGAAAACTTGAATGAAAAATACTTTGAAGATAACCTACCCTAAAAACAACCGGGATATATGTGGCTTAACTATCGTGATAATTAATTTCGTTGGCGTAAACGAAATTTGATTACGACAATATTCTTAAAGGATTTTTAGCATTTGATAATTTTTTTTTAATGTTAATAAAGAAATTTTTTAGAAATATTCCAAGTTAAATTCAATGGAATTTTTACAATAATTTACTCTTTTTAATTAAATAAATTCATTAGATAAGAAAAATTCTCTAAAAGAAAAATATTGATAAATGATATCTGCTAAATGAATGATTGAGTCGGAACCCAGGTCGCCGACCGGGCGGGTGCGGAAAGAATAATCCACTCCTAGCACCATCAAAAGATAATTAATATTCCCAATATTAATATAATAAATAATCAATATAAATTAGACATGCAAATAAATATTAATTGAATTGACTTCATCCATTATACATTCAAATCATCTTCAGAATTAAAATAGAAAATGTAGTAGGTAGGTAGGTAATAAATAAACTAGAAATATTTTTTTTTAATTTGACCTTATAAATTGCTTAACCCGAAAAATCATCAGTTCCTCAACCTAACTATCAAAGCCTCAACAAAACGGGAAAAAATCTTTAAACTTATAATATTCGTGAAACATTCTGTATATTGAAGTTTAAATTTATTTTTTATATCGTCGCCTTAGAGTGTAAACCTGCTAAATCCATTTTTTATCATATATGAGATATTAATACCGTTCGAAAGAAAAAGATATGTATCATCGTCCAAGTAAAACTGCTACTTAAAATTACGATCGTAAATTGTAGAAAAAAATGTGAAAAATAGTTTTTTCCATAACCACAATATTAAATTTTATTTGTTTTTTTTCTCTGCTCTGTAAAATTTCCTTGTTGTGAGTTAGCAGGTTAACACTTTATGGCGACGATATGTAGATTTGAATAGTTTAGGCATTTCATAGATTAGAAAAATTGAAGATGTTTTGCTAATGTTTTTTCTTCTAGAGAAAAGAATTGTCTAAACATATAAAAAATATTTTTTTCTATTTGTATTTATATCTAAATGTTTCGGAAATATATGTATATGCGTCTATCTATCTAAAACCCTATCTGCAAACAACGAGTCGTTCCAAAACGAATGCAATTAGTTTCATTAAACAAAAGTCAAAAAAATTGATGTTTTTTATAATCTCAACATTATAATAAAACATAGGTATTCAGAAAAATAAAAAGTAGAGCAGTCAGAGAAAAATCGAACCAAGGCGAAAAATCTTTTATATTAAAAAGAATATACCTACCTAATTTATTTGATAAAAATTAATCAAAATTTAGAAATTTTCAAAAAGTGGACTTGATCCCAATGGTCTCTGAACGACTCGTAAAACAATAAAAAAACATATTATAATATAAAAAAATTATATTTAAACTTACTTTGAAGAGCAGAGCAGAGAAGGAATGAGAGAAGTCCATGATATTAAATGATATCACACACACACACACACACACACACACACACACACATAGTAGTCCCAAATGAAGATAAACTAGAAATATAAGAGAATGTTCATTATTACTTATTAGCAATTTATTCTCAATGTAAAAAATTATTTAATGAAATAAACAGTTATAGGATAATCACCTTAAAATAGAGATGAGAATAGTTTAATTAATCGTGATCGCCGATTCTTACCCGAATATACTAAAACTAAAATCAATTATAGATTAAAGTTGAATGTTCATTTTAAAATATTTCTACGCATTGATTTGATGATTTAAAGAAAAATTTCGATTCAGTCACATAGATAAGGAGCTGAGTTGGTCGGAGGTGCCTGTCTGGTCAAGAGGAACCTGAATTGGCAAATCGAAGAGAGCCAAATGATATTTGCTTTTGACGCTAATTATTATTCATGCAATGAACAAACAAATAAATAGTATTTTAAAAATAATAATAAATTCAAAATATAAAACTAAATAAAATTTCCGATTTTTTTACTAAGATATTTTGGATATTTCGCGATTCTTTAAATTCTCTAAATCAGAAAATGATAATAAAATAAATAAATATTACTTGAAAAATAAAAATAAATTCGACGTTTAGGTAAATTAAAATATTATTTCCAAAGATTTTTCTAAGATGGTTTTTATTTTTAGTGATTTGATCTGAAAAAAATGTATTTTATTAATTAGCCCGCCTACATATGAAAGACTCGCCAGGTAAAGACAAGGACTAAGAAAAATTATACTTGGAGTTAATCTATTTAACGGGAAAGATGGCTAACTAGACGCATTGCATGCCTCTGACTGAGTGACTTCATCGGCAGTATCATTAAAAATTCAGTCCTATAGAATTTACTAGCTGTTTAAGAACTTTGCCCAGAATACATTTAACATGGTAAAATATGAAAATCGTAAATAAAGATATTATGAAATAAAATAAATTAATAATTGAATTTTTTCAAGTTGTTTGTCATTAAATTTTCAAAAAAATTATCTTAATTATTGGATTAAACTTTTTAATTAAAGTTATAATTTTTTAAAACCCTTTTCTCGATCCTTAGCATTTTAGGGTTCCGTTCAAAAGTAAAACGAAAATTTATTAAGGTCGATACAATCTATGTCTATCTATCCGACAGTCAAAGCAGTGGAACTCGCTAACTAAATAAAATACAAACTTGAAATTTACAAGTTTTATGTAATTATCTTTCCCGAATTCAAAATTATATTAAAATTTTATTCGAATGAATTGTTTTGAAAAAGGTTGATTTTTTCGTAGGTCGAAAAAAATAAATATTTTTTATCATGAGGGGTGTGACTATTCCTGTAAAGATCTTTTGTTACCTAAAATTAGGCTAGATTTTTAAATTATTAAAAAATACCAAAACCGACTAATTTGGACTATTATTCTACCTGTCCAGAATTTTTTTGTTATTCATCATACATTAAATTAATGTTGTATAAAACATTAAATTTTATTAAATACTTAAAGATTGACATACATCCAAGTGACTTAACTAAAAATTATGAAAAATTTTTCAAACAATTTTGAAAGATTTAAGGTGCTGGCGAATTTTCGTAGTATGCAACTCCAACACATACTTGGCCGGCTTTTTTTTAATAAAGGACTATATCTCTGGTTAATTTAGACTTTCTTGGTTTCCTGATCTACATCTACACATTGATATGTATGTATAAAATCTATGGAATAAGTTAAATTAAGAAACGATAGTTGTTTCAAAAAATTGTTAATGGAAACAACATCAATAAAAAGTTACTTACTAGTGGAGATTGTCAACCAGTGGGGCAGAAACCCTAGTGAATAAAAATATACGATTATTAAATTTATTTCAATTGTATGAAAAATAACTGGAAATTTTAAGAATACAAATTACAGAGTCACTTAAGTTATGCAAGGAATTTTTTAAAAATTTTGATCCTCTCATTCTTGAATTATGTAATTATGAAGTTTTGTTATGTTCTGTGAATGAATTAAAAAGAAACTAAGGCATATCCACTTACGCCTATAAGTCTTTCATAAAAATTCATTTAAACATTTAAGAATTTTTAAACCCGGTTTTTTCCAAGTCTAGTCCAATAAATTTAAAGAAACACGAGTTAATTATAAATATTCATTGAAATTGAGATGTATTCGTAAGAAACTGTTGAATATCAATTATTCTTTGTAAACAAGGAGGTTACATGTAATCGAGATGTAAGGACTAAATACTTTCCACGCCGTTACTTTAATATGTCCATGTTGGGTAATTCACCCTTTCTAAACGACACCAGTTTGTCGGATCAAAAATCATGTCCGCTTGAATACGACCAAATAAAGCAACTAATGCAAATTCCATCGAAAGAAAAACCATGTCAATGTTTGTAATGATCTTGTAATATTCTAAAACGGCTTTTTAAGTTCCAGTACTGCCGTTCCAGGTGCTGAAGGATGTGTCTAGTACCTCCAAGAAGAAAGAAAGGGCAAAGACCTCATTAGATTCATTGCGCTTTTTAACTTTTTTCTTTGACATTGTTTCTTTCTCCCTCTTCATATTTCCAATACATAAGTATATCTATATCTGAGCTCAACAAGTAGCGAAGATGCGGGACCCACGGACGTTCGCTCTGGCCCTCTGGTCACCAAGGGCGGTGTTCTCATGCCAGGCACAAAGACACCCTCTATTTATGGATATAATATGGCATGTGTTTCGGCACTCCGTCGAGAGGGCTAATAGGTCTTAAACAAACGTTATTATAAATCATTGCATGCGATGAGGGTCCATTTAGCAATTAAGCCAATCCGGCCAATTGCATTGCTAAATAGCATCGTGAAGAACGAAGTAAAGAAATTTAACTGCCGGAGAGAGTTTAGTTATCATTAATTAAGCGTTACAATTTTGCAAATGAAGAATTACTTTTTTTAATGATACTGATACAGGAAGGTGTTACATCAAGAAGATACAACACCTATAGGTCAAGAGAGACATCTGCAGTCATGAAAAGGTAAAGGGAGTCGAAAGTACCTGTCGATACGTGTATTAAATGATTGAATGTAGTATTTCGTAGGAAATACGGAAGCGGGAAGTGAGTTCCAATTCCAGAAGTTATAAGGATAAACGAGTTGGAGAATGCGTTTGTTGATTTGTATTTAATTTAACTGCAAATGAATTTTGAAAGTTTGAATCACTTGTTTCAAGCAAATGTGGCTTTAGGCAAATAAATGGCTTTTACTTGTCAGAACAATCACATTGGCAGTGACTATAGTAAAGAGAAAGGGCGGAGATCGTTCTACGATGAACTGAAATCGAGCAAGTTATTGTAAATAAGTCGGAATCTTTTTATCAGCTCTTGCTCAATTTTGAATTTCAAGCCTCCTCCACAGACGCGCAGCTCAAAGTGACTCTTGAGCTTTGTATTGATAAGAAAAATATCCAAAAGAAACCGATCCAACGTGGGCAATAAATTAGTATGAATTTAATAAGAAAGCAATAGCATTTTTTTACTTAGACAATGCGGTGTCCAACCTTTTGGCTTACACGGCCTGCATTTGAAGAAAAAAACAAATGTATGCCCGCGACAGTATATAAAATATACTAATTCCTATTGATATTTATTAATAAAAAAATATAGTTAATAATTTAGAATAATGATATCTACTCTGACAATGAAGCAAAAATGTCATAGGATAATTTCCGAGTTCTTTCCTTCAGGATTTTAATTTTAAATCATTTAGCAGCTCAAATTTTTTTAAATATTCGAAACTTCATTCTTTTTTACCTGATAGTTGAGCTTATAATTTTGCTTTTAGTGAATTTTATTCTTGAATATAGTTTCTTCAGGTATATGTAAATTCATATTTTCATAAATTAATATATATTGTGAAACTAGGAAGATATTTTTTTAAGTAGATAATTTTTATAAAATTTTAATAATGAGACATATTATTAAATTTTTCTTTCAGTTGAATCGTCTAATTGCAGTTTCACATATTCAATCAGAAAGTTTGCAGGTAAAATATTTATATCTAATAAAAATGAAGTCAAAATATGCCAAAATTGTATTTGTTTTTCAAAAATCTTGATATATTTTTCCACATACCATATATTCAAATTTTTAAAATCTGCTCTTTTATTCTTCAAAAACTTTTAGGGAGATTTTCTAATTTCTTCTTAATTTAGAAAAAAAATTATCATGTCAAATTGTATCAGATATGTTTTCCAGAGAGCATATTAAAATATCTTTAACGGGGGTTGGACAGCCCTGACTTAGACTCTACTGTTAAGTATACTTATAAATATTTACGATAGTTTGAGATAAACATTTTTTGGTTGTTATGCAAAAAAGAAGGTATTTATAATCTAAAAGTAAAAAAAAAATAATCTCCTAAGAATACACTGTTAAAAATTTACTTGTATAATTTTACTATAAAAAATTACGAAGTCAGGCCTCAAAATTTTTTAGTAATCTTACATACCAATATTGTAATTTTTCAACATTTTTTACTAATAGGTATCTAATTAATACAAGAAAAAAGTCAAGTTACAATTTATTTTTGGTATTTTGCAATGAGTTAATGTGATTTTACCAATATAATATAGCATTTTTTTACTATATGCAAACTTGTAAATTTTTCTATCTATTTGTATTGTAAACATATAGTAAATTTACAATTTTTTTAACAGTGTAGCTCTAAAAACAAATTCAAATGATTTTCTATGCATTCTTTTCTTTTTATGGCTGGAAGATATTTTAGCATTGTCTACCCATAGGTAAAATTAAGAAATCATTAAATTTTTTAAAAAATATACACCTATTTAAAAATGTGAGCACGCTAAGATAAGGCAAATTTAGAAATATCCAAATATTTTACAAATCTATTTGAAAATAATTTACCTGTGCGTCGAAATTTAGAGTTGTAAACAAAATTGTCAATCTAAGCTTTAAGATTGTCTTTCGAGAATTCTCAACCCCTCGCATTCACCCCTAATTATTTGTGTCACTTTAAGGTTTTTACAGTGATAGACCAATCGGCAGCTATTTATTGATGGAGCATTCAGTGAATTCCGAGAAGCTAGTTAATTAAATCCGTGTCCTTGGGTGAAAGATTTTCTGAATAAATAAATCCTCCAGCGGATTCCGGTTGGAACCCCGGGCGGGTCTCGTTAATGCCAGCTGTCGACAAAGCGCACTTGGCCAAGGCCTGGGTCGATCAATCACCAATCTGCATGGGTAAATTCAAGCTAAATCTCATAACATAACATAGAAGCAGGTTGCTCTTATTATTCACTTTGAATCTTAGAAGCAATTCACTTTCCCTCTTTAGGTCAAAATAGCCTCGAAGAATTTATCATAAATCAAGGTATTCGAGGGTTAGTTTAAAAGGTGAATAAAGTAGGTGCTGCAAATTTTATTTGAAATTAAACTAGCTGATCCTTTATAACCTTTCCCTGATCTATGTGAATTACAAATATGTATATTGTATAATTCAAACAAATGTATATCCAGTCGCAACATATTTGAATTCATAAAGAGAAGCTAAGAGGTTGTCCTCTGCTTGATACAAATAAACATATACTCCTATATATATCAAATATATATATATATATATATTATTTATTTGTTTGAGACTATAGTTTCGGAAGTCTTGGCCCTCATCATCAGTCTTTTTTTAATTATAAATATAATTTTTAATGGGGTCAGTATCGCGTGGATACTGAAAATTTTTGCTCTTACCATACTTGACTTGGAAAGCCAGTTAGAATTAAAAAACTATGTGTGTATGTTTATTTGCATTAAGCAGGGGAGAACCTCTTTGTTTTTTCTTTATGAATCAACAACTCAAAATAAAAACTTTTCAATTAGATTTGAATTCTTTCAAAAAAATTTAATTTTTTGCTTATTTCTGTTTAAAAATGTTTGTAGAGAAAAATAATTTTATAGAATGATTTTTTCCTATCTATGTGTCTGTCTGAATACCCAAGTTAAATCAAGAATAAAAGTTCGAAGAAAGCTCGTTCTGGAACAAAAATGTTTGTATTTTTAAAAAAAAGTACCTATACTCTAAAAATTTTGGTGTTTCTGTCCTCAAAAATATATAAATCTATAGAAAATGAGAAAAAATCGAATTGTTATATGCAAAGCGTTTTCATATTAAAATTTTTTATGAGTTGAAATATAGTACACAATATTGTACCTATATCGAAATAGAAGTTTCAACTGAAACCACTTAAATTACATATGAAAAAAAAAACTAATTAGAATTCAAGAAAATGGACAATTTAGATCGTTTCAGATCAAACATTTATTTTGATAAACAACTCAACCACCAAAGTAAGCATGAAATCTACAAGTGCTTTAACTTTCTAGTTCAATATGTTAACGGCCAAAATATTGTTCTTGTTCACTGCATCCCGTGAAATTTCGTAAAACGATATTTTTTATATTCCTAATTTTGTAGTTTTTTTTCAGAATCAAATTCATGAAGTTTTTGTATTGTTTGAATAATATAATTTAGTGACTTTTTAAAGTTGAAATCAACAAAATCACAAGATATACTTGGAAAAACCACTCGATAAATCACTCAATGTTTAATGTTTTAAGTAATTGAGTAAGGTAAGTCCGGCCAAATGCTCGCGGGTTTTTCAATAGTACATTTCTGAATGAAGCTGTAGTCCTTATTATTAATTATTTGGATTTAAAATTTTAAATGTAAAGACTTGAAACATTGTTCTTCATGGTTCGAGAAATAAAAATATGAAAGTATAAATGGAATAACGATAATTAAACATTTTCGTTAGGGGTGTACCGGGCGCGCACTTCCCCGGCAAAGTGGGGTAATTGCGAGTTCGCCTCAGATCCCCCTGATACTATTATTTTTTTACGGGTGGGGTACATGCGTAGAATCAGCATTTCATCCTGAAAATAATTCTCTAAAAAATTTTAAATTTGATGCACGGATAAGCTTAAAATAAACTTTTGGAAAGCGACAGTAGCTGACCAAACGCTTTGCACTATTGTTTAGCCAACCAAGGAAATTAAAAAAAATAGACTTGTTTCTTTTTTTTATTGTATTCAAGCATACTTAAAAACATTAGATGGTGGATTCTAAGTATCAATCTCAGCTTCAAAACACGCATTTACCCCACAGACAAAAATGTTGGGGCAAATACGAGACCACCTCTCAAATTAAACCAGAAAGAGTTTTAGACATAGAAAGGTTTAGACTAGCTAATTTTAAAACAATTAAGGCATAGTAAATCAAAAATTTACATAATAAACACAACTGATTGAGGAAATAATTTACGATAAAAAATACCTACTTAAATATACATTTTTATCGAGATAACCACCTGTGAATAATTATTTCAATTATCAAAAACCTATCAAAAACAACTTAGCCGATGATGAGAATACGACAGTTCGAAATGTCAACACAAAACCCCTCTAACCCGTGAATTTCATCTAAATCGTTAGAGCAGTTTTCGAGAAACCGATTCTATATATAATACATATATATATATATATATATATATAAGAATTGATCATTTGATATAATAAGATAAGATTATCTTGAGTTTGATGTTTCTGTTTCCAATTTTTAAATCGTAGTTACAGCTCTAGAAGAATATACCATTGCATAGAATAAACTGATTCTTGCCACTTTGTATAGTAGATATTTGAAAAGTTTTCAAATAACAACTAGAGAATTGTAATTAATTTTTGAATTTTTCGTCGTCTGGTCGAAACCGGAAAGAATCTTCCAGACTCAATATTTTGACACGTTAAGGAGAATTTAATTGAGTATTTATCATAGATGAAAAACATAATTGACTTCGAGTAGTTAACCATAAACTATGCACTATAACTTTCTATTGAATTATTATCATTATTAAATTAAATTATAATAATATATGATATATATATAATATAATATAATTACTTAAAGTGTGCGTGTGAACGAAAGAGAGAATACACTTCCTTATTAGAGACCTCTTTCTCTTTGGTCTTCTCCTGATTCCCAGCCTCATTTTTCCTCCTGGATTCCAAGCGCTGACACAGTTTTCTTTAACAACTTTTCATGTCATTATCATAATTTTTTGATTTTCAGTTTTCATATTTAAGTTCAATGGATAAAAAACCAATTTGCATATATCATAATAAGTACATTCATGATCGAAATGCATTTTTTTGTAGATAATTATTTTAACGGTAAATACAATTTTTTATTTGAATTTTTGTTCGGCAACATTTGAGAAGATATTCGGCTCTGGGAATCCCTGTCCTCTGTTCCTGATAGCTTTCTTATTCGTGTACACTTCTGAATGAAAAAGAATAAATAAAAGTATTCGGAATATTCAGGACGATAAGCTCCTATGACTCTGAAGATGATCACTTAATGATCAGAAAGCTCAAATATTAAGAATTTATGGCTCGATTCACAAATTGAAACAATAAAAATTAACTATTTTTTTAATATCTTTATAGAATCAGGATTCAATCAAATAATTAATAAGATAATCTGATAGCTAAAATTATACAAGATCATTATTAGCTCATTTCCGTCCATATTTGATATATTATTCTCTGAAAAGGAAGGAAATTATAGACAAGTTTTATAGACTTTATTACACCACTAACAGCCAGTATTTAATTTCTGGGTTGACTTCTTCATAAATGGCAAAAGTTGGCAGACAAATAAAAGTCACACATAAAAATCAACTGGTTTCTTCATAACAAACTTTCAAGAAATTAGCAAGAAGAAGGACAAGAATTACTTTAAATCAAAACCAAAAACAGAGCATCCAACTGGACCGGAACTGAGATCTACTGAGGATGAGCTAATACTGGCCACAGAAAGAAACCAAGAAGAAGGAACCTAAAGACCAGTAATGAAATTGGAATCCTAAATGGGGAAGGAAGCTGATGGAGAGTGGTCGGAGGGGAGGAGGAAGAGGCCCTAGGGGCGGTCCAGGGTCCGAAGCTCCTTTGGTTAGCAAGAGGCCCGGCTGAGTGGCCTGCAGCTAGTGCAACGCCACAGTAAAAGTTTAGAATTAACAAAGGATCTCAAAAAAATAACAATAAAATTCTCCTATAATGAAGGTGGTCAGAGCTTGAAATTTGTAGAAACGTTTTCAATAATAATAAATTGGTCTTTTGCTTTCAACCCATCTAGACATATATATATATGCAAGAAAGAAAAATAAAATGAAGGCCAAAGGGGCTTACATGTTTTAAATTGTTCTCAATCAAAGCAATATTCTGAGGAACAAAAAAAAAAAACTTTAAATGATAGTTAAACCTTCCAGTGGCAGTTGTAGAATTTATGACGGAAGTGCCTTTAATAGTTTTTTCCACTTTACCACTTCAACTTGTCTGAGCCATTCGAGGATCAGGATTTTCTAAACTACAGGTGCTAGAAGCATACTGTCTTTCTGAATATTTGAGAATTTCCGTTGCCTGCTAAGCTGAGTGGGAATTTCAATATCTGCCCTAAAGTGCAAGAGCATAAATAAACTGTAATTTTTTCATTTTTTCTCATTTTATATCGTTTTTATAGCTAAATGTATTTTTTGGTTTTAGACGTGTCGAATATGCCTGAAATAAAGCACATAAAAGAGAGTTGTGTTGAATATTTAGTTTTGGGTTTTTTGTTTTTTAGTTTAAGAAAGTCAAATATATTTTTTTAAAAGTACTGTCAGTTGATTATTTATAACTACAAAATTTAAAGATGAAGAGAAAAGAAAACAATTAATAATAATAGAAAAACTTGACAACGAAATTTACGAGAAGCGAAAATACACAGTGCCTCGTAGAAAGACGATGGTTGCTTTTCTTGTATCGAAGATTGGGCGAGAGCATTTATGCAAATAGTTTTTATTGTTGCCAACGTTTCATCATCAATATTAATTTTTAGCCTACAGTTATCTTCATATAGGATTTAGTCATTTATGCGCATCAACAATTAAACACGAAGGTAATTGGAACAATTAACAACATCATCAACAATCAACAATAACAATAACAATCATCATCATCATCATCATCATCATCATCAACAACAAAAACAACAATTTCTCGGCCGTACAAGGCCGCAAATGCTTTACCACTAAATAAACGGATGGTAATGGAGGCAATTGGACAATCAGATCAATGATCAAAAGTATTTGATGAAAAGAACCAAAACGCCCATGGAAGTTACTAGAAGAAAAACAAAGGTGGCGCCGCCAAATTTTCTTAACAATCATGAATTCATATCCTTTAAAAGCTTTCTTATTTTTAAAAAAGAACAAACACGCCAAGCATATGGGTTTAGCAAAGCACAACAAACGTTGACTTTGCTGCGTCCAAGCAATGAAATTCCAAGCAGAAATATAAAACAGAGAGAAACGCGCGGTGATAAATTATTGACCTCAGTAGCCAATTGTTGACGAAACGTTGGTACACAAAATAAAAATTATTGTTGTGTATGCCAAAATATGTCCTTATTTTATTAACTTTATTAGAGAATGTATATATAAAAGAAAATAAAGGTAAGAAATTTAACTGATGATATGTAACCAACGTGTGCCTTTTCAATTTATTTTTAATATATATCTGATTGTAGTTTTAATGAAAGTCAGTTTTGAGTACAGAAAAACTAAAACAGAAATTTTTTTGTATATATATATTTATGTGTATAATATTAAGATTAAGAGCTTGAATAGATTTTAGTTTTGAAGTCGGACTTAAAATTATAGGATTTAAAAATTTGAACTATGTCCGGATTAGACCAATCTTATAATTTAATATTTATATACCTTGTGATACTATAATGCCATTTAGTATAAAACAATTTTATTTTATTAATTATAACATATGAGAGGTGATGGTAGGTGGTGTGATTACTACCACATGTAGGATGTGTAACTTGCATCTGCATTTTTTTTTTTTTTTTTAAAAAAAGAATGGCATTGGATGAACTTCTAGATCTCCAGACTACCTGGGATGCGGGAGAGCATGCCAGGTCAGTTTGCTTCAGGTTGGTGAACGGAGAGTACTGAGGGCAAGCTTTGTAGAGCCCATGTTTCACTCAAACGACTTAGCTTCAGTTCCTGAACGCTTTGGATTCGGAAAATTCTTGTCACTGGAAGAGACATGCTCATGAAGAATACATGCCACACAGAAGGTAATATTGGGAAGGATATCTGACACTATTATCAAACAAACAATAGATTTTGCTGGGGGGTTGTCTAGTGCCTTGTGTCTGATGCTTTATTTAAAATGCCCCATGGGCTGAATTCAATTTTAAAATTGTTCATCTTTTTTACATTATTAATTCCTGTAAGAAATTATTTTCTGTCTTCTGTTTGATTCTGAAACTCATGATCGTTTGTTAATGAATAAATATCTATTAAATAAAATTTTCCTAAAACTTAAATAGGATCAAATATTATATGCTGATTAATGTACTTATGATTTTTTACAATCACAGCTTGAGATATTGACAATAAAATGGCAAGACGAAAAAGGCCATTTTGACCTATTTTTTACAGAAAGTCCTACATTAGTATAAACAAAAAAAGTAATGTAGGGTACATTTCCCTCTCTCTCTCTCTCTCTCTCTCTCTCTCTCTCTCTCTCTCTCTCTCTAACCAAAATATTTAAGGCACACGGAATAAGCATTTCTCCTTCTGATTTTCAAATTCCACTGTTTTAAAATGAATAGAACCTGTTGTTAAACTAAAAACCAAAAGTACAAGATTTTAAAGATAATTAAACATAGACAAAAAAAAAAAAAAAAAAAAAAAAAAAACTACATTCTACAGTTTTTAAAGTTAAAACCTGAAGTTCTGAATTGTTTAAAACAAGTAGAACAATTTGAGAACCAAAGAAAAAAAAAAAAAGTTTTTGAAGAAATTAACAAAAATATTTGATTTCAAAATATTGTTGTTTAATATTTAGCTAACTGAAATTATTATGGCCTGTCAGTCATTTTAACTATATCCCCAAAACACTGATGTTGTAAAAATCAATGGATATTTATCAAAACCAGAGACAAACTCTACTGAATCCATTGTTAGGTTTACGGAGAAATTTTGTTTAATTTTTATCATCTAGGATTATTATTTTTTGATCATCAATTTATGTAAGTATAATAAAATTGATGTGCTCTTGCTTTCTGTAGCTCTCCTTTACATTAGTAATGACCTCACCCCCCCCCCCCTTTACCACAGAAAAAAGCCTATCATGTCACCCATCACCATGCCAAACACTACATTCCGCACTCTAACCCAATTAACCCCTCACCACCCCACCCCTGCCCATACACACGTTCCAACCCCTGCCCACCCCATCCCACCCACCCCACCTCAGCCTCCAATCAGTGCATGGCACCCTTCTCTGCCCAGACCCATGGACCCCAATCAGCTATGCCCCTGACTCCACCCCACCACCTATCCATCCCCCAACCACCCTCAAAGGCACCCAGTTTCTTGCAGACATGCTTGTAGGGCCTTCTAGTGACCTGCTGATTATGGGCGGGGCATTCTGGTTGAGTTTGGTCCAAAGAGAGCAGAGAAATTTATTTTTTGAACTCCTCCCCATTTTGGGTTATTAGTTTTCTTTTTTTTTTTTTTTTTGCAGTATTTCAGCTCTCTAGAAACTGTAGGATGTGTATACAAAATTTGTTGAATGTTCATGTGGAATTTTTTGGTATATTTTTCAAATTTCTTTTTGGGTGGTTTTTATGGGAAATTTTTTTTAAAAACAAAGTTATTACAGAAAAAAAAAAAAAAAATTTGCATTTTTCAAAGGTAATTTATTATAAATGAGTTGTGTAGAGTTAATATTATATAGGAGTTATTTGACAATTTATTTGTGTGCGTTCTAAAACCCCAAATGTAAAATAAATGCAGAGGTAATGTTAAAGTAAAGCCATCTGATGTAATATAAAATTTAAGTGTTAATCCTTAAGCACATGCTTAGCTTAAACGAAGCAACTTTTCGGAAACCACTACAGAAAATGAACAGACAAGACAGACACAGACAGACAGGAATTTTGTTGAGGGCGGTTCATAACTTTGTTTGAAAACAAAAGAAAACTGAAATTTATGGATTTGGATAATGTACAATAGTAAAACCTGAATTTTATATAGAAAAGGATTGAATTCCCGTAGATCTTTAGACGATGGGCGGGTGAATTAGTCAAGTTTTGTATCCTTCTCCAGCTAAAACCATAAAGTCCTTCGCCAATAAATATTGATTTTATTGAATAATGTAGGATTCCATTTCCGAGGAGATATGTAGAGCAACGCCTATTTTTGAATTATTCTGAAATTCAACATGAAAAATAAAATAATTTTTTTTAAATACGGTAATATTTTTACCATTATTGCTCAGTTAATTAAAAATTGTAGAAAATATTTTACATTCAAATATACTATGAAAAGAGAATAAATAAATGGGGAATCAAAGGAGTTATAGATTTTCAGCCCATTTCAACACTTAAACAAGAACATGATGAAACAGATTACACACGCGAAAATGAAATTGATTAGACACGGAGCAAAGCTAGTAAAGCCATGAAACAATTGAACGAGCAAATTTTCCAATGCGGGCCGATCGATCCTCAAAACTCGTAACAGATGGAGAGCAAGCTATTGAGTTTGTGTCCCACATTCCGCACTTGAATGAGGCAGCCGAAGATCCATTGATTTGTGCGGACACGCCAGATCGGCCCAGGCCAGAGCAGTCGCCAGGCCGAAGATCGAGTCCACTAATGCAGTCAAGTAGTTCGATTTCAGGTGAATCGCCTCTGCTCGACCTTGTGTAGCTAAGAAGACAGGAGTCATCCCGTTCATCGCGAGTTCCATATTCTGGGAAAGTTTCACATTAGGCCGAGCAGGAGTAATAGAGATCAACCGAAAAAAATTAATAGCAGTTAGAGATTAAAAGTATATAAACATACAATACCTTCCTAACTTAAAACCTTATTAATATTAATATACCAAAAAACCAACAAAAATAAATAAAACAAAACCATTTTTATTATCTTCCTTAGGTTCGATGCCGCCCTAGGCCCCATCCAATATGCCGCCCTTTTTTCTCTAAGTAAATGTGATTATCAAAATTATAATTAACAAATATTATTTTATTATTAAATTAAATTGAACAAAAAATTAAGATATTAGTTCGTTCACAAAAAGAGCGCCTAATGGTAGACGAATGCGTGAGACATTTTTGGAGAAAAAATGAACAATATTATAATGCGTTTATAATTTTTTCATTCACTTATTAGGTTTTTTTGTAGATCGAAATGCCATGGTTTCGCCCATTTTTTAACCAAAAAATCGTTTCAGAAGCCAAAGTTTTTTTGAGATATTTGGTGAAGCAAAAATAATTAATTTTTCAGCGTATATCTAACATCGTACCATACCCCTGTAGAAATAAACGATAGAAGTGAACACTAGAAACCTAAAATTATATAGAAGTACAATTTTTAGCAAATAGACCGCAAAAGGAATAATAATATAAATCAGTAATAGTTCAGAAACCAATCCTTAAAACTCTAAATTTAATGTTATATTATATCTATTGGACAAATGAGTATGGGCAATTATGATTCACATAGTATGTTCAGCTCTCTAATTATTCTTTCACTTTCAAAGCATTATATCTGTAGAAGAATATAATGTGGAAGTATTATGACTGCCTGCTTGGGTCTTGACTTGTTTTAGATGGGCTTTTGGAGGTCACCATTGAAACCGAAACGTACCTGTGATTCTAAAATTTGTTATAATATCAATGTTAAACAAAGAAAAGAATAAAAACAGTTTTTTTTACTAGACAGTTTGTTCACATCAAAATGGCTATAAAGATATGATTCTTGTACCAGACCGGTCCTTAGCACTTTGGGAATTTTTCCAAATTTATTACAAAACAAAGATTAAATTTTTACTGGCCTCATGGAGGTAAGATCATGTGAATCTAGTTTTAGATCATAGAAGGTGGGTAAGCAAGGCATATATGCTTTGAATACTGTTTGAAAGGAAAGAGATGCAGCATCGTTCAAGCAACTGCTATTAAAATAGTACATCTGCAAGTTGTAGAAAAAAATGTCAGTAAGTGTTTAGTTTTTTCAGAGAAGAAGAAATATTTGAATTTTGTTGTATATTATATTTTTTTCTCTGTCCAAATTTTGTTGTGAGTTGTTGCATTTAATTTCGTAAGTGTATGGAGACATCATTTACTTAGAATTTATTTATTATTATTTATTTTCTATAATGTAGCTCCATCTTTTTTTTTTTTTTTATTAAATTTATTCAGCCAATAAACAAATGGTAGGCAATGATGGTAGATTCTTCTTAAACAACCTTCTCTTTAATTTTGAGGCATCTGCCCACATTTTAAAAAGAAAAAAAGAAAATTTTTTTAAGATGCGGGCTTTATTTTTATTAAATCATGGAGCGAAATTTAAAAAATAATAATAATACAAGAATTCGCATTTTTAGAATGCATTTTGAAATAAAATGTCTAATTTTATTTGACTAGTTAGTGTTTTGTATATTTTCATTTGATGTTGAATTGAAAATGTAACATTTTATATCAATGGCAGTTAATCAATATTATTACACAAAAAAATGGGGGGGGGGGGGGGGGGGGGGGGGGGAATAAAATATGAAACATCATTGCAATTTATTTATTAAAAAATAGTTATACACGAGAATTTTCCGACTAGGTACTATACAATATATATTATAAAACTACATTGAAATTATACAAGGTTTTCAAAACTGAAAATGGAACAAACCTTATTATTTTTAATTGAAAATTATTCACTTTAGTTACATACAGTTGGGGGGGGGGGGGGGGGGGGAAAAAAATTAATTTTAATTTTGATTTTTTAAATTTTTGAAATTTAAAATAATTTTTTTTCTCGTACATTTTTCGATTTTCTAACTTCGCAGAAAACATTTTTAAAAACAACAACATTTACAGCGAAGAGAGAAAAAATAATGTTTTTTTCTATTGGAAAAATGATATCGAAATAATATGCATTAATATTACTATTAGTTATATAAAAATTTAAAAGTAAAATATGTTTTTCAAAATAAAAAATGTATAAATAAATGAACTTACTTTCTTTAAGATCATTTTAATTTATAAGAAAATATACAAATATAAAACTCGGCAGAAATTGGAAGGCTTGAACAAAAGTTATTGGGAGCCTACAAGTTATGCAACCATATATATACAATGAACTTGCTGTATATTTACACTAGCTCGAGCCAATATAGAAGGAACTAAGAAACAATATTAACTAAGTTACCATATATGAGTAAATACATAATGTCAAATAATATATATTTTTAGAACATTTTTAAAAGAACAGTAAAATAAAATTATTTTTTAAGATGAGAAGAAAGAAAAATTGAAACTAAATAATTATATGAGAGTATCAAATGTCAAGACAAAAAGAACATTTTAGTTTATTTATTTATTTTGATGAATATTTAGTGTTTAAAAATCTTTGATTTATTCAATAAAAATGTTTTACTAATTATTACAAACATTTCTTCTTCTCCTCAGTGTATGAATTATTAAATATATTAAATAATATATTCATATAATTTGAAACTAAAATTTAATAGTAGCATATAATTCTCTTTATTAAATATATTAACCCTGAATAAATATAAATATATAAATAACTATTAAAAATCATTTTAAAATATTAGAAGCCTTTAGCCCACCTACAAGAATACTTAATTATCTATGAGGCCAAACATCTTCATAAATATCAGCAGCAAGATTTTAGAGAAATTGATTAAAACAAATTTATCAGAGGTAGTTCATTTTCTTACCTATTAAACTATACAGGAAGATAAACTGGCATTGAAATTGTTCCTAATGTAGAAAGGAAGAAAAATCTAATATCATTAATTTGATAATGAATGAATCAACTTGATTTTTTTTTCTGTACTTAGAAATGTTTTTAGAAATCATATTATACATTTATCTGTGTTTATTTTAGAAACCCTATAATAACTCCATAATTTGTAGAAAGTTCGTTCTAGTAAAATGCTTCTGTTGACAGAGGGTATAATTAAGTATGTTCATAGTTTGTCAAAATAAACATTGGAGCAACCAACATATCTTTACCAAAGTCCACTAGGATTTTTTTCAAATTTAAGATAAATTTTCCATTTTTAATAATATAGTCTTTAATTGTATAATTTATTGTTGTACCTATCAATTTTGTAACTGATTTTACTCAATTTTATTTTTTTTCTTTTTTTTTTTTTTTTTTTTTTTTTTTTTTTCTTTTTTTTTTCTTGTATCACCCTCTCCTATAAATAATGGGAGAAAAGCAAAAGTCAATTCCGTCCCCTGTCTAATTTACAGTTTTCAAATCTTCAAACCCGTGTATTTACTAAAATGTCAAGGTGATCATAAAGGACACCTTTAGTAAAAGCATTAAACAAAGAGACTAAAGGGGAATTTGAAGAAAGTTTTTAAAGCATAAAATTTGTTAGAAAAAATTATTAAAATTCATCCAAAGATAATGCCTTTGGTCAATCTGCAATCTTCAACATAGTTTTAGTATTTAACTTAATATATGCCATCACTGGAGCACAGAGAAACACACACAAGCAGACTTAGTCACAATAAAATCAGTGTATTAATGGTCTATATAATATAGAACACACTTCCTAAAGGTAATAGAAATTACAGTTCAGTGCAAGTGTTTACTCAGTCTATGATAATAAGTCATACTATAGAACAGATCTAGATGAATTTAAATTTAAATGCCACAGAAATTTCAAAAAATCTTCCTCTTGACTAGAACTAGAAACTCACAGAACTCTGAACTGGCAATAGTCTACTTAACCACTAGACCTAATATTTAATATTTAGCATTATGATTTTCGTATTAAACTATAAATTTTTGATTTAGACTTTGTGTCGACAGCCATTGTATTCATTTAAACCAATAGAAATTAAAAACAAATTGAGAATATTTTAAATTAAAAACATTTTCTTGAATATATTAATGTTAACAGGCAAATTTGAATATAATTGTCATTTGATTTTTAAATCAAGTCTACTGATTTCTTTAGCTAACTGTGCAACAATATAATTTTGAATTTACCTGAATGAAATGTTATGACTTAAAGTTATTCTAAATTAAGAAACATTAATATATTTTTGTAAATTTAATTAAATGACTGAAACTGTTTTTTTTTTTAAATTGAAATAATTTTTTTTTTTTATAAAGGTATATGTGTGTATGATTCAGGTAGCTGCATTTTTTATGGAAAGTTCAGCAATCTTGAGAGTCTAGCTATTTTTGTTTTAAAGGAAAATGAAATTAAATTTAAATTTTAACTTAATATATCTATAATTATTCCTCTCTCTCTCTCCCCCCCCTTTTTTTTGCCACTAAAAATTAAAGAGGTAGGAAACTCTTAAGAACGGATGAATATTGCAGTTTTGATGGCAAACATTTGGAGGTATTTTAAGAGACAAAAATTTGATCCAGATTGCCCAGGTACTGAAGTCTAGAGATGAGTTGAGATGTGTGAATACCAGTTTCAAGTAAAAGACACAAAAAATTTAACAAAAAAGTTGTTTACTTTATTAACGAACCAAAATCAACCCTACATTTTGCCAGTCTTCATTTAGACATTAAACCTTTCAAATTTAATACATCTCCTCCTCTTAGTCTCTTTCTTAATACGTTAAACTAGTTGGAAAAAATCATGTAGTCTGTACATTTTTGGGTTCAATGATCATCATTAGAATTCTTTAAAACATACAGAATGCCAAAACTATATTGATACATTACAGAAAAGAAATATTTTCAAATTTAAAAGCAAAAATGTTGACTAGTCCATGAAGCATGAGTTTTTATCCGAGTGAAGGGGTTGGCTATATGTATATGGTATTTGCCATGTTCATTTTATTAACCAAATGAAACATAAAGAACAAGGAAGATGAATCAAAAGAGATGCAATCATCAGAATTAGGGGAACAACAGAGTCCTCTCCTTCAAAGCCATTCTTTCTCCTGCAGCCAACAATTGGTGTTCAATTAGAAATATATATTGAACAAACCAGGACTACTGGCAATGATCTGAAACCAAGGCATTCAACAAAAAAAGTGTACATCAAATACAAAATTCATGAAGCTCTACAGACTAAGAGTTTTTAAAAAGAGTCTGTTTTTTCTTCAATTTAATTTGTATTCATCCCTGGGCCCAAGAACAGAACTCAGCTTAACTGATCCTGCACACTGAGAAACGTAACTGCTCCACAACGGCAAGGGGAGAAGGACACAACGGATCAAACACAACGGTCCGTTTCAATGTCACGAATATTCCGTCCGCACTGGGAAGATGAATCGAATTCGTTCGCGTTAAAAGGCAATGCGCGTTTTTTTTTTCTGTAGATAACTGTGTTTACCATTTTATTTGAAGAAATGAACCGAATGGATTGTCTTGATTAACCAAATGATTTTGCTTGCTGAATGCGACATGTTTTAATAAACCAAAATCGAGTTTAAACCAACCTTCCGGATCATTACCATTTAAATGGAAACAGTATTAAACTCATCTTGATAACATCCGACACCGTTGTTTGTAGGTAAATTGAATGAATAATATCAAGAAAAATCATCATCAAAATATTTGGTATGAATCGGAATTAAACGTAATATTTAGCACCTACAGTTATGCTAACCAATATTTAGCTTTAAATTAAAATAAAGGTAATAGCATATAACTAATCAAGAATATAATATAGAACAGATGAACATTATGAACATCATATTTTGCGATACACGAAAACTAATTGAAAGCGACCGAAACTATAATGGCGTAAGCATTATATCCCGCCCCACTTGATCCCTAAATAATAAAGAATTGCTGCCAGTGTAAAATCCCATAATAATGGCAAATCAATTTAATTGAAATGATGATTTAGTGATGTATAAATAATTTAATAAATAAAAATAAAAATAAACAACATTTAGCAAACTGTTTAGTCGGTAATCATTTGGTGGTTGCCGTTGTTTATTGATTCTTAAATTTCTATTTTAATCCCACTTAGAGAAACTAATAAAATTTAATGTCAGTTCAGTTTTGATCCCATGATCCCAGAACGTGTTTATGATAGTGAATGAATATGTTTTGTATGTTGAGATATTTTTGTTTTGTTGGTATACCATCTTAATAAATCCATTTTCTTCTAGATTGTTAAATGTAGTCTTCAGGTTTCCAAATTTTTTATGATGATCATTGTCCCAGAGGCCTGTAGGTAGGTGTGGTGTCTGAAACTTGTTAAGTCAAAACAGAACTTGAAGAGAATATATTTGCCTTTTCTTCGTCATGTTGAAGGGGTTTTCAGAGTTCTAGTTTATACAATTGTTACACTTTGGTATGAAGTCTGAACCCTAAAGTTCTGTAGATGAAATGTCTCGTTAGGTGAAATAAAACCACTTTATCCCAACTGATTATGAACCTTGAGATGTGTGCTCATGGATATCTCACAATTAGCTCTCATCAAGCTCCTGTAAATGGAGCTGGGAACATTTTACGGCCACTCAAAGATGTGTGTTTTCCAAGGCCCCCAGTATTCAGTAAGATGGAATGTTTATTAAAGAGAAGAATTGAAAATCTTTAGAAGGAATTTCAGATTTTAGAACATACCAGATCCAGATTCATCCCTCCAGAATCCAACCCCATGGGTGTGAAGGAACCCAATAGCTGTTCATCAAAAAAAACAGAAAATTTTGTGATTTTTATGTATCCACAATGTCCTTCATTTCTCCCGTTCAGAGACAGTTTGGAATCAAATGATTCAAAAAACTTCGTTGGTGTGTAAATTAGCTGGTTTTATGAAGTGGTTCAGGTTGAGCTGAACACTCAGTCCAAGAGAAAGCAGTGGTTTCAGGCCTATTTGAGGAAATGCTCCACGCTGAACTCTTCATATCAGTTTGAAGAAGATTTTTCTAAACGAATTTATCCCAAAGGATTTGAACTTTCTTTTTAAGTTTGATGGAGATTCAAATCTGAGTTTGATTTTTTTAAAAACATTCAAACTATTTTCAAAACGATAGATGCTCAAATCCGTAGTCTTTGGCAAGCGTGTATTATTTATTGAATGAATTGAATGGTACATGAAAACTATCTGTAAATAAACAAACATTATAACATTAAAGTGCATTCATGCTAGTGTACTAGAAGGGTTTATAGTAATAGAAAGCTGTTACCATATGTCCTGATTAGCAGTTCGATGGCCAATGTTACCCCATTTGGGGCAATTACCCTGCCCTCGAACTGCTGGGAGTCTACATATGGAAATGGAATCTTGATCATAGCAATACTCAGTATTCACATGTCATTCTCAAGCATAGCAGAAAAAAAGAGAAGAGAACTTAATCTCAACCCGCAATAGGAAGTATACAGAGGTGTCTGCAGACTGTGGTATACGAATCAATATTTCTTTGGAGTTGTTTAAATATCACTGAGAATCAAAAGCAAAAAAAAAAGCTTGTAGTTTAAAATGAAACAAATTAAACATAACTATTCACAGAATAATCTAAATGAAAAATCTTGCACATTCGCTATATTTACATGGAAGTTTCTGTTCTTTGTGTTAAACTACCATGAAGGCGGTATCTCGATACCATAGTGAATATTAATAATGTTGTTAAACATACAAAAGAAACTGCTGATTTAGATAGGAAGATGAAGATTTTATTTGATTTATTTAAACAATTTGTTATAATTTTGTTATTTTTATTACAAGCTTTTTGATTATAATGTTATTAACTGTAAAAAGAAAATGACATTATACACATATAGGTATGTGCTATATATGAAAAGCTTGTAAGTTTCTCTCTTTTCTTTTATCTTAAGAATGACATGTGAATATGAATTGACTGTAATTAAGATTATGTTTTCCTTGTAGACTGATGATGGTGTGAGAATATTCGCCGAAACGTCTCAAAAGTTTTTCGTGAAAATAAATTGTTAGAATATAAGGAAATTTTATATTTTTTCCTAACGAAGACATTCCATCTGTTTCCAAGGTTTTCAAGAGCCTCAAAAAACACCAAAATTGTAATTTAAAACATTATAGTACCCTATCTAATTAATAATTGTTGTTTTGTTTTTTACATGCTTTATATTAACTTCACTTGTATCTATCTATATATCCTATCTATCAATGTGACTTTTGTTCTGTTAAATTCCACAAACATTTCTCTATAAAAATAATTGTTTACCTACTCAATTTAAATGAAATTATATAAAAATAATAAAAATAAATAATTTCATGTGGTTAAATTCCGCAAACTATTTCTCTATAAAAATAATTAAGACTAAAAAGTAAAAAAATAAAATATATTTTAAAAAACTAAAAAACATACTTCTAAAAAGTACAAAAAAAAAAAAACAGACATTCCATTGAATTGATAATCTCTTTTTTTAAGTCGGTTAATAATGTAATACTTGGGGCACTTGGTCGAAATTAATTAAAACTACATGCTTCTTCGCCCCACGCTTTTTGATTAAGTATTACATTATTTTGTACTTTTTACAAGCATGTTTTTTAGTTTTTTAAAATATATTTTATTTTCGATTATTGACATTTTCCATTTCTGATTCCCCATCGGTAGTTCAACCCGAAATAATTGTCTTTTGGAAATATTTTCAAATAAAAAAAATGGATATTAAAGAATGAAACAAAATAATTAGGTTAAAAAATAGGCCAATTCGTTTATTCTAGTGGGAATTGAGGGTCGTAAATACTAATATTCGCCATTAGACCACACCAATTAATTTAACTTGGATGCAACAGCACGACTAGTGTTCTTAAATGAGATTAATTAATACTTCTCATCTAATCGGTACGTATGCGTAATTTGAACATTAATAAAATTACCTTTAAGAAATAGTTTTAATCAATAACGAATATAAATAGTTTTTTCTATTTAAATGGAATTTATTAAATGACTAACCTTTTTCGGAATTTGCTCATTGTAATCCATCATTTTTTATAAGTTAACTACCTGAATATTGAATATTTAAGTATAATGTTGATAAATAAAAATCTTAAACGACTTAATAAAACGAAATTAATGTTTTATTTATTATTAATTGTTTATATAATCATTCTTATGTAATAAATATAAAACATATTTAATTAACAATCAAAAGTGGCCTATTGTTACTTTTTATCTTTTATAATTAGATTTGGATATTTTAATTAACTTTAACTTGTTATAAAGGGGGTCGGGAAGTAAAATGCAAAACATATTTTGTCATAAAAATCCAACATTACTATAAAAAAATAAACTGATGTGGCCATCCACATAATTTTAAGATAGACCAAGCTCCTCCTTATAATTAATATTTATTAGAATAATTTATAATTATTTACGAAAGAACCTATTCATCTTTATTTTGGATCTATTAGCAATTAATAATATTATCATCTTTTAAATATGGAACCTCTTTTAGGGTAAATAAATATATATAGCTTTCTAGCCTTTTTTCAACCGACTTCAAAAAAGGAGGAGATTTTCAATTAGACTGATTTTTTTTGTCTATATTACCTGATAACTTCGCCAATTGTGAACCGATTTTGATGATTTTTTTCCATTGGGTTCAGTCTAGTTTCCGATTGATCCCGTTTTTTTCATTGATATTAGACGTTTATTGCTGTTTGTTGAAGCATAACTTATTTGTTTATGAACCGATTTCGATGATTCTTTTTATATTGGAAAGAGGGTAACTTAGGGGTGGTACCATATTAATTTGGTCAAATTCTGATGATATGATCAATGACGAATTAACGTAAATTTCCAATACTTATGAGCAAATAATCGAAATTATAATAAATAAAATCTTTTATAAAAAAAATCAATCTTAAAACATTCATTTAAAATCCGCAAACTTTTCTAGAGAATTTCTATATTTATGAATTTAATTTTATTATCATTTTCTGATTCATTCGCCCGATGCTTTCTCTTACGAGATGCATGCAAGGTATTATATTAAGTCACTATTAATAACATCACTAAAAAGAGAAAAATAAAATTAATTTTTATAAAAAAAATAAAACCGACTTCAAAAAAATTAAATGCAACAAATAAAGTAATAAGAACTCAAAAATCAAATAAAATGCACTAAAAGGTATAAAAAATTATCTAATTTAGTTACAACTAAACGACCAAATATTTACATCAAATCACTTTTTGAAGTCGGTGCTAAGCAAACTATGTAAGCGAGCATACCCACCAATCGTACTAAGTAAAATCCGTCGAGTTTGATTCATAAAATGTATATGTTTGACACCGACTTCAAAAAGTGATTTCATGTAAATATTTCATCCTTTAGTTGTAACTAAATTAGATAATTATTTTATACCATTTAGTGCATTTTATTTTATTTTTGAATTCTTATTACTTTATTTGTTGCAGTTAATTTTTTTGAAGTCGGTTTTATTTTTTTATAAAAATTATTTTTATTTTTTAGAAAAAATTTTCTTTTTAATTTATTCCCCGTCGTATAGGGTGCATAATATGCGAAATTTCATAGAAATCAATCAAAAAGTCCAGGTTTTATATTGAGAATTCTATTTTTTGAACTCTCCCACTTTTGATCGCCTAAAGAAATAATTACATTTTTTTCATATACCTTTTTACTTTATCCAATGCGAAGCATGGGAGAAAGTATTGGAATCGCTCTCGCGGCAAGCGCGACTTCAAAGGGTCCTCAGGTAAAGACTACGGAACCCATGGACTCAATTAAGGTCACAAATTGAAGTATTCAATGAGATTGAATTTTAGCACGTGACGGTTTTGCCAAAAATTACCTGGAATCTCGTCGAGAGGCCAAAAAGTGCCATTTTTTTTGGAAGTGCGTGGGGATGGATGGATGGATGGATGTGTGTGTGTTATCGTTTTTTTCGTCCACGAATTTTTCCACACCTTTGAGCTGATTGAAATGAAATTGAAAACCTACCATTAGTTTAACAAAATGAAGCGCTGATTAGTTTTTGGTACATATCGGTCCACAAACATTAGTACTTTATTTCAGTACTTTTTTAGTTTTTTCTAAATATCTTGAAAATGACTTAACCAATTTTGATGAAATTTAATATCCTAATTAAGTACCTTGGGGACCACAAAAAAGGTTAAATAAAGTTTTTAGTAAATCATATTTTAAAGTACTTTACTCTATAGTAAAATAGTACTTTTTTTAATTTTAAATTCTTTAAAATTTATATCATTTGATCGTTTTAATATAGCTCATTTAACCTAACTTAAGTAAGAATGGTTAGGCTTCTCGCTGTGAAATGGTAAAAATTTGGGAGGAAATTTTATAAGTAACCATAGCAACTGCGTTGTTTTCTTATCCGTTACCATTGCTGACGACATGGAGGAATCGACTTAAAATCAAAAATAGCTATTGATTCTCATCTAGTACTTGAGGAATAACCATTCTATATTGGATTTTTGAGGTTTCGGTTTTTATTGGTAACCATTGCTGAAGACATGGAGGAATCGACTTAAAATCAAAAATAGCGATTGATTCTCATCTATTACTTGAGGAATAATAATTCTACATTAGATTTTTGACCCTTCGATTATTATTGGTAACCATTGCTGAAGACATGGAGGAATCGGCTTAAAATCAAAAATAACGATCGATTCTTATCTAGAACTAGAGGAATAACCTTATTGCATTCCATTTTTGATGTTTTGACTATTAATGGCATCCTCTACTGAAAACGTGGAAGAATCGACTTAAAATCAAAAAGACTAAATTCTTTTATGGCAAACAACTCAAGCTTGAGTTGTTTACCAAATCATTTTGTTCTATTGCTTTTTTTAACTGTTTGATTGTGTTTCTATTGTGTTTTAAACTGTTTGTCTAATTTAATCGATAGTAAAAGAAAAGAGAACAATTGTTTATATAAATGTACCGAATGGGTCCATTTTTTGAATCTCTGATGATTCTTTATTGGTAGCAGAGAAAAATATAAATAATGAAATTTAGACGAATGTGTAATTTAATCGATTGAAAGAAACCCTGAAGAAGTCGACAAAACGGTTGTGGAAAATAAAAGAATTACACAAAAAACTTCTCCTTATCTTAATTTCCGTTATAAACTTTCTCATTAATACACATTATGGACAAAAATGATACTAATAATAATTTTTTTAATTTTTTTTAGCTTTATCTACTCTTATTAAACGAGCAAAAATTGTTTGTTTATATATATATATATATATTTGTATCTGAGTTCTATTTTGAAAACGGCTCTACCGATTTTGATGAAACAAATTCTATTAACAAGTTTTGAGGATGAGAAAGCGATCTGGCTAGGTCTGGACCTCGACAAATTTAATCTTAATTGATCTTTTCTTAATTAAAGTAATTATTGATAAATGAAAATCTCAATAAAAAAGTTTGTTTACATTTTTTTCAATTATCTTTTTTTTATTAATTGGTTTTTTAATTTTAAAACCCACTAATACTTTATACCAAATATTGTTATATATTAGAATTTGCCAATTTAATTGATTAAAATTTCTCTTATTAAAAAACACTAACTAAAAATATTATCGCAAGCTAGAAGATCAAGTACAGTCGATGGTGGGAAAGTAATCTCCGAAAACGAAGCCGATTTCATCTAAAAAATTGCTTCAATAAAATTATTATTTATTTAATTGATTAAAAAAATTCGATAAATTGTTATTTAATTAAAAAAAATAATTATACGGAATTTATTTACTATATACCTATATACACATAATCTGTGGGCCACTAGAAAGCTAGAAATGCAAAAACTTTGTGCGGGGTGGGGGTTGCAGTTGTGGTGATCCGGGGGTGAAGCGAGGTGCGGGGTTAAGGGGGTGGAGCTGAGTGGGGGTGCAGTCGTAGGGTAGAGGTACGTGGTTTCGGGGGGTCCAGGGGGCGTCTACTATATATCTGTATTTTGTTAAATTTGGTTACCGTGCATCGCTTGGTGCCTCCAGGTACTTTAATTTAAAGTAAAGAAAATTTAGAAAAAAAATTTGAAACTTTTTAAAATTTAAAATATAAAATAGTAGGTAGGCTTCATCACCAAGAACCCACACCATTCGCCGTTAACAAAATTATTTAATTTAATTTATAAATTTATATTAATGAAATTTAAAAAATAAAAATTATCATAAATTCATATATTTTTAAGTTGATTATTAATTGATTCTAAGAATCGTATTTAGGAAATAAAATTCGGAATCAAGAATTGATTATTTTATAAATTTACCAATCCCTACTAAAAAACCCTTATTCCCATTAAAAATCTAGCTGGGAAATTTTAAATAAATATTGAAACTTACCTTAAAATTAAATCACAGTCGAAATAGTCAAAGAGTGGAGACGGTATGTTTCCTTTATGCATTCAATCAGATTAGAACGCATACAGTTATTATTTAAATAAAAGTTTATAATTGAATATTAATTTAATGGTCGTTTATTTAAATATCCATATATGATATTTTATTTTAATATTCGATTTAAGGTTAACGAAATTTGAGCAATTATGATTTTTCTTCTCACTAAACAAATAAAAAATATTAAATCTAAATATATATCAGATTTACATATTTTTCTCACTAATATAATATCAATTATATTAAACAATATAATTCAAATAATTACTATATATCTACATAATAAAAAATTATTATTAATTATTTTAAATATGTTTTCACTTTGAACCTACACCGTCCTCCCTGAAAAAAATTATATTATACAAATTTCATCATAAAGACATATTTAATTCAATAATATTCAGTGAATTATATAAATTAATAAAAAATAGTATACGTGAAATCTTTCAAATCCAATTAAGTGCCTAGGCCTACATATAATTCAAATGTAAGTACATATAATTGGAGGAAAAAATCTAATCTGGATCTTTCCCTTTTCTTTCCAACCTCCCCCTCTAAGATAACCCTAAGCAATCCCCCGTGACTTAATGTGAGTCTCATCAATTGAGCTCTTCTCTTCCTCAAACTTTTTCACAAAGTTCTTCTTTCTTCAATTCATTTAAGAACTTCTACATTTATAATCTATTTATTTATGTGAAACCTACCTAGTATTTTATATTTAAAATTTTAAAAAGTTTCTAAAGATTTTCTTTACTTTATTTAATATGTTTCACCAAGAACCTACACCATTCCCCCTTACCAAAATATAATCTATCCATTTGATTTTCAGCATTCTTCTCTAGCGCCACATTTCGACAGCCTCCAATCTCTTTCTCTTCCTCTATATCTTCAGCAATGGTTACTAATAATAACCGAAACGTCAAAAATCCAATGTCGAATGGTTATTCTTCAAGTATTAGATGAGAATCAATGACTATTTTTAATTTTAAATCGATTACTCCATGTCTTCAGCAATGGTTAACAATAATAACCGAAATGTCTAAAATCCAATGTAAAATGGTTATTCCTCAAGTTTTAGATGAGAATAGGTGGCTATTTTATCATAGAATGTAAGGTATAACTGTATAGATATCTTTAAGAAGAAGTATATTTAATGTTTTATAATTTATTTCGATGTTAAATGATGTTGTAGGAGAAAACCAAAGTGGCCGTTTGAGTGATTGGTAGTGCCAGTCTTTGGGGGTGCCGTAGGCTCCCGAATGTATAGAAGCGCCAAAGACATATATGTTTTTTTATTACACTAATGATCCAAATTTAAGTTTATCGAAATATTAAATCCTTATAAGTGGTGCCACCTAAAATTGGTTCAAGGGCTCTAGCTAAGTCCGGCGCTGGTGATTGGTAGTCAATTTGTCGGGGTTAGTAATGGATTAACTTAAAATTATTAAAAAATTTCACATATTCATTCATTCCCTCCCTATCAATTACAAATCAATTATTCAATCTATCAATTACAAATTTGATATATCAAATACTTTAGAAGTTATAATTATAAGGTATGAAACCATGACACATGATCCGACTCGCACTTGGCTGGCTTATAATATTCAGTTTTTTTAAAACTTTCCATAAAAAAAGAAAAGAATAGGGCTGATATTAAAAGATAGTGAATACTTTAAGTTATTCAGCTGGATTTGCAATCAAATATTTAATGAAATTTAAAAATTCTAGGTGTCAGAATTACTAACCAAAATTGTTATAAAATAGTCCACGAGATGGCAGTTGTGTCAAATTTATTTGAAATTTCAAATATTTTCTAATATACAATACTATATTTTATATATTTATATATGTTTTCTAAAGAAAACTAAATTTTTGCTAATTCCTATTTTCATCTCCATTGGGAAAGTACTTATCATATCTTGATATTTTTTAGTATTTTTTCTCTTATTGACATTGTGATACATCAAAAATGGAAGATACATTTAAAAGATCGACAGTAAATATTTTGATGAGTTTGGCCTTTTTAATGGGATGTGCAGTTGGATATAAAGTAAAAGATTGGAGAATTAGATGGTTAAAAAGGCGACGAGATATTTTGAGAAGACGTTTGGAAGAAACTCAAAAAGAACTCAATGTCTTACATTAAATGATATAACCTAGTCATTATATGGGTTTGTTTTTTTTTTGTTTTTTAAATAATTAAATAATTTTATTTTATTGCATTTTTACTTTTTTAACAAAAATATAACTTAAAATATTTTTATTTTTAATTTATTTTAAGTTTACTAAAATTATATTTTATTTCATCATGCCTGTGTTAAGGTTAGAATCAGCTTACATTCAAATTTCAAGATTACAGACAAAAGTGAACAGGTCAGGCAAATTTGGATGATTTGGCATCTTTGTTTTGAAAATAGAAACATTTTTTCATGAGGACGAACTTTCTACGACCTTCTTTTCTTAAGTTTATTTATCATGGAAATAGGAATCCAGGCACAGAATAAAAATCATGCTTGAAAATTATTTCATTTCAGAAAAGCTATAAGGGCATGGTAAAAATGCCTTCTGTAAATATCTTAATGATATTCTATGGATATAGAGATACTATAGAAATATAAATATCCTGAAAATTTCAGACCTTAATATATATCGGTCTCTTCAAAAAGTGAAAATAATTTTTTTCTTTGGATTGAGTCGAGGGGTGATCCGCGATTGGAAGTAGGTGTACATCTCTTTGGAAGTACTTGGAAATATTTGGAAGTACAAGTGGAAGTAGGTGTACAGCATATTAGGTCGCGGTTCACCCCTCGGATTGAGTGAACCAATTTCTTTGAAAATTTAATATGTTATGCAGGCGATAGAGAGCTTTTACGGACACCATGGAACAATTTTTAGCTTATAAATTGATCAAAAAAATTGTTTTCTCTTACTTTTTCAATTTTTATTATGTTACTTTTCGAGCAAAATTATGTTTCTAACATTTTTATATTTCTTATATGACCTATAATCACTCAAAATTTTCTTAAGGTAGTTCTTTCACAAATGCAAAAATTCAAGAAGTCTTTGAAACTTGGAATATAAGTCATTAAAAGCATAATACACATACTCTTAAAATTTGAAGACGATTTACCACACCAAACATGAAATAATTGCAATTAAAAATGATATTTTTAAGATAGGGAAAGGGTGGGGATATGATCATTGTTTATTTTATTTTCTTTCATTGAAGGACTTTCACCATCTTGATGAAAAACTAATATTTGTTAGAATAATATATTAGGAGTAACTTAAAAAAAATTGAAATTATTTACCACTTAGTTTTGATAAAAAACAAACATATTTGGGAGATTATTTTTAATGGAGGGGATATAAGCACAATGGCTTGGAAACGATCCGGTTAGTATGTGTGTATCCATATAGAGATTTCGTAGTGTGAGTGGACAGTCACGTTAAAAAAACAACCTAAAATTTTAGTTCCGTTCATATATTTATAGAGTGGTTACGAAGCTAAAACTTTTTGTGTGGATTGGAAAGAACCTCCTTAATGATACGCCATAGCTAAAAAAAATAAAAACTTTTTGTTACCAAAAAAATCGAATTTTTCAACAAATTCTACCTAAATAATTACAAAATAGTTTTTTTTTTTTTTTAACTATGGCCTACTATTAAGAAAATTTTGAAAAAATCTTGAGTCATTATAGGTCTTATAAGAAATGTAAAAATGATAGAATCATAATTTTGCTCGAAAAGTAACATAATAAAAATTGAAAAAGAGAAAATAATTTTTTTGATCATCAATTTATTAAGCTAAAAATTGATCCATGGTGTCCGTAAAAGCTCTCTATCGCCTGCATAATATATTGAATTTTCAAAGAAATCGGTTCACTCAATCCAAAGAAAAAAAATTATTTTCCAATTTTTACTTATTTTTACTTTTTGAAGAGACCGATATAGATTAATGTCTGGAATTTTCAGGATCAATATATTTCTATAGTATCTACATATCCATAGAATATCATTAAGATATTTACAAAAGGCATTTTAACCCTGTTTATCAAAAACACAAAAGTAAAAAAAAAAGTTTTTGAATAAATTCAAAACTCTGGGCCGCCTACGCGTCAAGGACATACAGAGTGGGTAATATTTTCTATTTATATTAGGTGATTCAGAAGGCTCTGTAACAGTATGAGTACTGATCACATACACCTACACATACCTAGAGGGCACCCCTCTCTTCAAGCGCTCGAAGTAATAGAACAATTCTTGCGATTTTAAATCAAAATAATATGATTATATCTTCAGTTAAATAGCTCTTGGAAAAGCTTTTAAGACTAATATTCTATGCTACAATTCAAGGGCTATGATAAGCCTCAAAATTGAAAACCTAAAATAAAAGGCTTTTAAGTTTAAAAAAAAAAATCTATAAAATTAAATACTACAGATTTATGATAGCAACTATTTTTAATGTGTGCTTTTTTTAGATTCATTGCAGCTATATTGAATAAAAGGCAAAGAATGAAGTATATAACAGAAGATTTATTGCAATGAAGTCCAGAAATAAATAAAAACATGATTCCTAATAAAAGAGTTTTAAATAAATCCTCAGTTTTACCCCCTTGATCAAAAAGTTTCAGGAATTTATTCAGAAAATCAAAAATACAAATTTATTAATCAAAATCGATATTGTCTCCTTCAAAGTACTCCTCATCGACTGCAATGCACTCATGCCAGCTCGTGATCCGATCCTCAAAACATTTTTTATATTTCTGTTTGGTAATCAGAGCCGTCTTCGGAGCTATTTTTAGAGTCGACTGAACAGGAAGAAGTCACAGGGAGCCAAATCAATCGAATTTGATGTCTGTTGGATGGTATTCGTAAAAAGTTGTGGATAACGATGGCATTGTTCGATCGCGCCTTACATGGTTTCCACAAATCCGGTCTTTTTTGGCGTCTCAAAGCCAAATCATTAAACAAAATGTCTTGAACGGATTCATAAGCGATGTTCAAGTTCGCTGCCATCTCCCCAACGGTCAATTTACAGTTTTCGGCCATCATTTCTTTGATTTAATCGATGTTTTCGTCGGTTTTCGATGATTACTGTGTTCGTCAACCTCGACAGACTCACGAAAACCTGGGCCACTCGTAAAAGTTTGTTTTCGATAAAGTAACACATCTTCAACCGTTTTTGTTCAAAATTTAATACAAACTCGTTGATGCAAAGACGATTTCATTTTTAAAATCGTAAAAATCGAATCGGCTCTGATACTCCATACCGAAAACCGAGTATAAAAAATGTTTAGAGGATTGGATCAAGCGCTGCAGTCGATGGGGAGTCCTTTGAATAGGACAATATCGATTTCTATGAATAAATATGTATTTTTGATTTTCTGAATATATTCCTGAAACTTTATGATCAAAGAAGAATATCTAGCTGTCCGTCTCCGAAGAAAAACTTCCAATATAATGAATAGTACCTGGCCACCGAGCGATGGTCGGTAACTTTTTGCTTCAGTTAATAGCTATATATTAATCCCCGAAACCTCCCTCCACCGGACCCCCGCCATTTCACCCCACCTCCTGCACCCTCCCACCTTACCCCACTCCCATCCCAGAAATCCCGTACCTCCCCCTGGACCCTCCCACTACTGCAACCCACCTCGTGCACCCTCCCCACCCTACCTCACCCCCACCTACACCCCCACCCCGGAAACCCCGTACCTTCTTCCGGCCCTCCACCACTGCAACCCACCTCCTGCACACCCACATCTACCCCCACCCCCGCACTCAGTTTTTGCATTTCTAGCCTTCAGTGGCCCACAGATTATATATATATATAGGTATATAAATAAATACGGTATAATTATTTTTTTTAATGAATTGGCGAATGCGTTTGTTCGATTAGTATCTAGTTTAAGCGCGTAGGGGTGTTGAATTTTAGAAAATCGTGTATTTCGGGCAAATGAGGCCTTTGGTGGGATTATCGATTTTATTTCGTCAGAACAAAAGCCATGGTAATATCTATAAAAAAGGGATAGGGCGGAGACAGATCTACGATGGGCTAGGGAGTCGAGAGTGTCAGTTAATGTAGGATCGCCTATCAGTCTGATAGCTCGCCTCTGAATTGCATCTCAGGTATTAAGAGAATACTTGGAGGCTCCTCTCCACAAATGCGAGCAATATTCAAGACAGGGGCGAATTTGAGCCTTGTATAATATAAGGAGTTGAGTGGGGGTGAAAAATCGTTTGGTTCGGAAAAGAAAGCCAAGCTTACATGCTGCAGCTTTTGCTACTGAGATAATATGGTCATTCCAAGAGAGGTCAGAACCTAAGGTGACACCTAACATTGATATTTTATTACGGATTTTTTTTTTTTTTTTTTTATAAATTTTATTAAACCAATTATTTTACATTAATTAATGTATACCTTGTATTTTAGCTTCGATTCCGGAGATTGCTTCTCCACCATCGAGTGTCCTTATTCATATTTAGTCCTTGTTTTTAAAAAGAGGAAAAACTAATTAGATAAAAAAACCTCTTTTCCGATAATTATTTCAATTCCATTATTCCCCAATCAAGTCGATTGGATCTCCCCGGAACCCCATACCTCATCCTCATTACGGAATTTTTTTTTTTTTTTTTATAAATTTTATTAAACCAATTATTTTACATTAATAATGTATACATTGTATTTTGCTTCGATTTCGGAGATAACTTCTCCACCATCGAGTGTCCTTATTTATCTTTAGTCCTTGTTTTTAATAAGAGGAAAAATCTAATTAGATAAAAAAACCTCTTTTCCGATAATTATTTCAATTCCATTATTCCCCAATCAAGTCGATTGGATCTCCCCGAACCCCATACCTCATCCTCATTACGGAATTTTTTTTTTTTTTTTATAAATTTTATTAAACCAATTATTTTACATTAATAATGTATACATTGTATTTTGCTTCGATTTCGGAGATAACTTCTCCACCATCGAGTGTCCTTATTTATCTTTAGTCCTTGTTTTTAATAAGAGGAAAAATCTAATTAGATAAAAAAACCTCTTTTCCGATAATTATTTCAATTCCATTATTCCCCAATCAAGTCGATTGGATCTTCCCGGAACCCCATACCTCATCCTCATTACGGAATTCCAATGACTTTTAATATATAATAATAATTATAATGATCTTATTGTGGGATATAAAATTAAAAAACCAATTATTTATTAAAAGGAAATTGAATAAAAATATAAATAAACATTTTTATCGAGACAACCACCTGTGAATAATTATTTCAATTAACAAAAAACCTATCAAAAACAACTTAACCGAAGATGAGACCGTGACAGATCGAATGTCCAACATAAAACCCTCCTAACCAGTGAATTTCGTCCAAATCGTTATAGCCGTTTTCGAGAACCCGACCGGATATATATATATAAACTTATTTTATTTCCTCTTTGTGAAACACCACTATAACCCGTTAAATAATAATTCCTTTATATAAACTTTGCTCGCTTAATATAATAAGATATTTTTACAAAAAAAATGTTTAGTCATGGATAAATAAATTAGATGCCATTGAAAGATTAAAAGACTATTTGCATTAAATTGAAAGTTTTTGCCGAGAGTAGCAGAATTTTTATATATTGAAGGAGACAATAAAAGAGTGTGTCTTCTGCTGGAATTATAAATTTTATTTATTTATAACGAGACTATAGTTTCGAGGGCTTTGCCCTCTTCATCAGTCTATTACAATGTATTCACAGGAATTAATTCTACTATTTGCAAATGCTGAAGAAGATTAGACGTAAAAAGACTTTGTTCTAGAATTTTGGGAAGAGAAGAGCTTAGATAATAAATCATGATGATGATGAGGGATTTAATACGAGATATTTTGGAGGGTGAGTTGGAAATCCTAGATGAGAAGACCCCAGAAAATGAAAGAAAAAGTGGAAGAATTGTTTTGGGGTAGACGGCTTGAATGGAGTGAACAAAGTCAAACACCTGCTTCTGAGTTACAGTTATCAGTTAAAAAACCCCAATGGTATATTTATATAGGATATCGATTGAAGAATTTCAGAGCTTCTTTCGTTCTGGGCTCCATGCTTGTGTACTGTACATACCTATTATCCAACTGAATCAAGCAAGTTCATTGGAATATGTTGCTGCTTATTGTCTGTTAAGTCTTTTATTTACATAATTAATTAATATTCTTGAAGAATATTAATTTAATTCTTATCAAAAACTCACACACGACAACAATATTGTTTAATTTATGAATCAAGTGCCTGGAGCACCGAGCGATGCTCGATAACTTTTTGCCTCTAAATAGCTTAAGTTTCAAATTTCAAGGCTCTGCGACTTGCCGAAGACGAGATATGAACGATTAAAATATTTATTTTGCAACATGACTAATTTACACCCTCTTGCTTTATTTCAATAGGATTAAAATTTATACACGACTAATAACTCATGAGACTTGATAAGTTTACCAATTTTTAGCGAAATCGTTAGCGCACACACAAGAATTGCTCTTTTAGTATCATAAGAAAGATAATATAAGATAAACATGAATTAAGGAACATTGACTGGAATCGGAATTTGGTGCAGTATATTTTTAACTATAATAAGTTGTTTTTTTAAACCAATTATTTTAAAATATTTTATTTTATCTTCTTATTTCTATATTTACAAATTATATAATCATTATTAATTCATATAAATTAAATAGATAATTTACAACTAAAGAGATCTTCACAAAGTTCTTTGGCAAGCAGTGAATTTTTATCTTAAGTTTAATTTTTACGTTTGTTTATATAAAATTAGCTATTTTCTTATTGAATCACATTTTATTTTTTATATACTCATACAATTTTTTAGAATAAACTTCAATACGAAGTTTTATGGAATCACTAAAAATACAAAAATAAATTTCATCATTTTATTTTAATTGCAGCCGATAATAATTTATTTTTAATTTTATCAAAATATATTAATTACAATTTCAAGCCACTATTCGAAATCAGAATTTCACATTATTAATATTTCGTCGCCTTAGAGTGTAAACCTGCTAACTCACAAGGAAATTTTACAGGGCAGAGAAAAAACAAACAAAATTGAATATTGTTATGGAAAGAAACTATTTTTCACATTTTTTTTCTACAACTTACGATCGTAATTTTAAGTAGCATATTTACTTGGATGATGCTGCATTTATTTTTCTTTCGAACGGTATTAATATGTCATATATGGTAAAAAATGGATTTAGCAGGTTTACACTCTAAGGCGACGATTTCTGTCTTATACCTAGTAAAATTTTATAAATGAACAAATATTGAACACTTACACTTAACTATTTTTTTAATTATTTCCACATTTCTTTACCAATAAATTTTTCTTTAATTATTGCAGAGATTCTGGTCTAGAGGATTCTCCATTTTTCCGATGACGAGAGCAACTTTGGTCATTTTATCGACAACGTAATAAACAAATGGCCTATCAGCGATAAACAACTCAGGTGGTCCTCTAGCACGGTGCAATCCTTAAAAACACATTTCAATTATATTATTAATTTAATAGGTATCAATAAATAATAAAAAACATTTTAAACGTTCTTCTTAATTTATCACATTCCTATAAATTTCAACATTTAATTTCTTGATATTCTCTTGTATATAAAATATTATTTTTTATCTTGGAACTTAAAGACCTGGCCTTGTATAAAAACAAATACTTATCCTATGAATAAAACTAATTAAATTCTTTGGCCCTATTAAGTGTTATTAGAAGTAACATTATCATTTAAACTAAAGCATTTTCACTTTTACCTATAGTATTTAACTACAACGCCAATCATTATTTTATTCTACTTTGAATTTTTTTATTAATTTTGTTCTCCTAAATAATATCAATTCTAGAAATATAGACAAAGTAATTTTAATTAATTTAATGTTGCAATGAGGTATGTTGAGCCCTTCTGAACCTGGTGTAATGTTCAAAATGAAAACAAGAAGGAATTTTATTCTGGTTAATAAATGTAGATGGGTTGTCTTGTGTAGATGTTTTATTTTCAAAGCACGAGATAAATTGTAAGCCAACCAATATAAACATACATGTATTTTCGTGTAATTGTCACGGTTTTCAATACCAGCTTTAAATTTTTGTATGTATTTTATTTTGGTTTTTAATGTCAACTTTGCATTTTTTGTATTTACTTTATTTTAATTTCATTGTCTAGTTTTAGACTGAGGATGGTGGAGAGTCTTTGCCGAAACCGTCTCGTGCTTTGAAAATAAACATCTACACATGACAATCCATCTACATTTATTCATAAAGTAAAGAAAATTTTTTTAGAAACTTTTTAAAATTTAAAATATAAAATACTAGGTAGGTTTCACATAAATAAAAGATCAGATGCTTGTTTAACACCGACTCTATATATTTCGGGGTATAAGTTCACAAAGGACACATTTATTCAACCAGAATAAAATTCCTTCTTGTCTTCATTTTGAACATTACCCCAGGTTCAGAAGGGCTCGACATACCTCATGGCAACATTAAATTAATTATATTCATAAGCCATCAGCGCCTTTATCAATAGTAATTTTAATTGAAAAATTTCAAATTATTCTCCTATTTACTCCTTTAATTATTCATATCAAAATCATATTATTAAAATTAATATTATTTCGTAACGAATAATTAATAGTTAAAATTACCTTTAAAACACAATGATTTTAATAATACAAGCGACTCTATATACATAGATAAAATAACCGAATACGCACTACTACCTATAATAATTAATCCGAGTGTGAAGTCCCAAATTAAATAAAAAAACGTCACTAAATTAACTAAAAAGCTTTTTCATTAAACACTACTGCTTCCTGATTATCTCAATAATTAATATAATTTTTTTTATTTTTAAAGAGCCATTTGCTAATTTTTTTCTCATTAAGGATTTAATAATACCGAAAAGCTCGATGAAAAAAATTATTAATTGAGTCTTTAACAGTAAAAAAATTTCTATTTACTCAATGGGTGTTCTAGATCTTAAAAACTTTATAAATCATCAATCGAACCCTTCTCTCAAGTTCCAAAATAAAATAAAATTGTGCATATTAAGAAACCATTTTCATTCCTTCAGTTTTTAACCCATTGTAATTTAAATTAAATAAATAATAAGAGAGGTGAAAGAATTTCCCTATAGCTGAAATTTCTCAACAATTTTATTTCCTTCAATGTCTTGTTAACTAAAAACACTATTTAAAATTTCACCAAAAAACTTACAATTTTCTTTTTCTTTGGATTAATAATACTATAATATCAATAAGTAAAAATTATCCTTTAGAAGAAAAATAAACTCTACTTTCGAGTTAAAAAATTATGTTGTCTTTATGATTTATATTTCAGTCAAAATTTTAATAAAATACTTACGGGAGTCACCATCAATGAGATCCACATAATGTCGAATCATGACAGTAACATCCTGTTCAATATGATGAACATGAAGATAAGGCTCCAAAGCCATCCTGCTGAGATTAGCTCTGTTCTCATTGAAGACATCACAAACACCGTGCTTTAAAAAGGAAAAATCGGAATGAAAATTCAATTTAAGAATTCAAGAATAACTTTTTAAGGTTTCAGCAATCATCATTATAAAAAATATTTCTGTTAAAATAGTATATTTTTAAGCTATAAGTATAATTCTTAATATTTCTTTAGACTAATTTTTTTAATGTTTTAGTTAATTACCTGAAGACACAATAAAAATGAAAAAGAAGAAAAAAATAAAATGAATTATATATATAGAAAAACGTATTCTTCATGAATTTTATATTTTTGGATTGAATAGAAAAATATTCTAGAAAAAGAAAATTATTGGCCTCAAATTACTTTATTTAAAATTTGAATGCATTCTTTTTAATCCATTTGCACTTATTATATACTCACTATTTATTATAAATTTTCATGGAACTTTAAATTATATTTAGAAATACTATCATCCAATTTTTTAAACAAATTATTTTTTAAAGAAAAACGAGTGATTGTCAACTACTGAATTCGCGGTGTTAGGGATGAATTTTATTATATGACAAGGGTTTATTAAATGAGTGTCAAAATGCTACCCGAACCAGTCTTTAAATCAATCATAAGTTTGCTGTATTTGATTCGATCGAGAATCGAATGCAGATGATTTTTGTCAAATATTAAGTAAAAATAATATCCGAATTTATTTATTTCTAACTTGAAATAGTGAAGTTAAATTTCTCATTAACATATCAAAGAATAATTAACACATTAACGAGAATTGTTTTTGATCGCGCTTTTTAAACAAGATATATATTGCGAGACTACTGCTGGTTGAAGCTATTGGAGTCTGCTGAGTCTTAAGTCTGGACCAAGAAAGAATGAAAAACATGTGATCCATTTGGCTATAATCCAGCATCATTTCTCGACACACTTGTTAACAGATCGGGCGCTCTGGACTGGGAGAATGAATATATAACATCTCAGATTTCATATTCATTTGGTGATCCATATCATTGTTTGATATAAAAAGTGTCATGCGGGCCAATCGCGAAATGATGCTGGATTATAGCCAAATGGATCACATCTTTTTCATTCTCTCTTGGTCCAGACTTAAGACTCAGCAGACTCCAATAGCTTCAACCAGCAGTAGTCTCGCTATATATATCTTGTTTAAAAAGCGCGATCAAAAACAATTCTCGTTAATGTGTTAATTATTCTTTTATATATTAATTAGAAAATTAACTATTCTTTAAATCCTTCTTATATAAAAAAAGTCTTCTTTAACACCATTCAGTTGTTGACAATCTCTCCTGTTTTCTTTTGAAATCTTAATTATCTACATTTTGAATATTTATTTAAATTATTTATTATATACCTATGTAGAATCATATTGTAATGATTTCACTTCACATAAGATTTACCTTCTGCCATTTATTTATTAAAATTTCATAGAAAACAAATTTTTTATTATCTACAAGTATAAATTTTCAATGTTTTGTATTTTATATTATGTCTCATTCGTTAAGAAAATCTAGAAATATTTACATAAATATAATATAGGTATTATTAAACTCATTTAACATTATTCAACCCAAGAAACATTTAACATCATTTCGATAGTGATAATTTTGATTGAATTGAGTTATACATATATTATAAAGTTAATATGAATATCTATAGATCATTCTTTTAATGGTGAAAATTCAAGAAAGTGCAATAACTATTATATTAGTCAGAATTGACTATCTCATCTTAAAAAGAACGAGTTGGAATCCTGTGAAGGTTGATCTTAATCAGACTTCCAACGGGACGCATATTTTCCATGAAGGAGTATAAATAAACTATAAATACAGTGGGTGGCCAAATTATTATACTCATTTGAAAAATTATATCTTTCATACCTTTTTAAGGGTTTAGATTACTATTAAACTCATAATATCTTTTCAAATGTTATCTTTATAGGTTTATCAGCTTAGGACAATACAAATTCAATTTCAATATTTAGTGAATCCTCCCTTTTGAACAATCACATTTTGTATGCGCTGCGGCAAGCTGGCAATGCATTTTTTGGCTATTACTTGAAGTACAGGTGTATTGTGCCATGCTTTAATAATATTTTCTATCAAGTCCTTTTTGTTAGTAATTATTGTATCTTTGCAATTTTCTTTTTTTAGGGCCGCCCATACATTTTCGATCGGATTGAGGTCTGGCGAGTTGCCAGGCCAGTCCAAAAGGCTTATTAGACTAGATTACTACTAGATTTTTTGAAAAGTTTGAATAAAATAAATTTACTTGATAAAAATCATTTGAGTATAATAATTTGGCCACCCACTGTAAACTCGTAATTAAAAAGATTTAAAATTGGTAGTCTAAGTCAAAGAATTTAAGATTGTATAGAAAATGGGAAAGGATATAGTGTTGGATTAAGATCAAGTAACATTACATGGAAAATTAGTACCAAATAATGAGAAAATAGTTGAATATCAAGATTATTGAATTCTTAAGAATAAAAAGATATGCCAAGTGGTAGCCGATATTTGTAATAAATATTAATTATTAAAAATTTAAAAATGAATTTTATATTATTTATTCTTGTGATAAAAAACCCTATAGCATTCAATAAATAAAAATATAGTGGTAAATTATTATTTATTACCATAAAATACTATTAGAATATAGTGAAGAATGTATATAAAATAATTTTTTACGATTAAATTTTAAAATAGATATAAAATTTAAAACATACTTGAATATTTACTAGGAAGTTCTTTAAAAAATTAGAAGAGAAGAAAACACTTTAGAATAATCTGCAGAAGAGAAGAGCTTAAATGTTAGGGCTTAACTTAAGATACGAAGGATATTTTAGAGGATTGGTTAAATTCAAATTTGACCCTTGGCGGTCTGCGAGGCTTCTTCTCTACCTCTTTTCTTTCCCCCACCCCTCTGGAGGTGAGAGGTCGTCCGTCAACCAAGTTTAGTTTACTCTGATTCGTCATTGAGCTTACTCACTTTCTTACTTTCTTTCTTATTTTTCCTTACCCTTACTTGATATACCTAAGACAACCCTTGCTACTCTTAAATCCCTTCTCTCTCTGTTACTCCTGGACAATCTTCTCTCGTCACCCGATCTTGCTTCTTATCTGTTTCTTTCTCTCCTTACAAAAACCTTGCCACGTACCCTCTGCCTTTCTCCCGAAACCGACCCTGTGCTCGTTAAGCCTTCTCGATAACATTGGCTTGAATAGAATCATTCATTGTATTTATTTATCCCTTTATAATAAAGTGTTATTATTGCGTGTCTTCACCTACATCCGGCTGAACTACAATTCTACCCATTCTATCCGGCACAGCTCCTATCACCTACAGTCCACTATATAATCAATCCTAAGAAATCCCCTTTTTGGATTTATTCAAGGGTAAAGTGGGAAAGAAAAGTATTGGCGTATTCTCCCCAGATAATGAAAGATATAAGATGTAAGACTTTTAGGGAAGTGAAAGAGCTAGAATGGGATATAGAGTATGTGGTTGAGTAGAGGCTGGTCGTTGTGTCAAACCAGTCTTAGGACTGAATACTTGGTGATAATGACTTATGAATACTGATAAGATTTTCATACCTTATTTAGAGAAGGTGTGAGGTCAACAATTCCTTGACTGCGAAAGCTTGGCACCATACTCTGAACTCTTGTGAGCGTCAACGAGTTTAAAATTTTTCGGAGTGGAAATCTTGGTAAAATTGCAACCAATTGATCAACATTCATATTTAATTTAGGCATTAAAATTAATAAATTGTACCGTTCGTCCTAAAATATATGAAAGCAATATTGTTATTATTTTATGTTGAGATCAATCAAAGCAAATGATTAGCTTTACATCCAAAGGAAGAACGAGGGCGCTCGCTCCTTGCAGAGCATGCAAATATTCTGCATATAGTAAATTTCCAGAATATATCATCATAGAAACCAATTTAGGCTTTTCATTTGGTATAAAAAAGTGTCGAAGTAATGTTCGAGGAGAATCATCTCTACGCTCTGGAGGTTGCCACCAAAAGAAGCCTTTGTCTTCAACAGGAGACCATTCTGAAAGACAAAAAAAGGACAATTAATCTTTAAAATAATTGAGGAGCTTAGTGGTTGGACACGTTAAGTTAAATAAATAAAATTTAGGAAAATCGTCTTAAAGTTGATCTGTTATATCCTTTAACCATATACATAAAATCCTCATCTTTTTTTGTTTTGTTTTTTGTTTGGCTTTTCCGCCTTTCTAGCCATAAGCCAATTAACGATACTATTTACCCAATTAAAAAACACCGATTTTGATTAACTTTTTACAGAATGATGATACCATTAGAATCCAGTTCGATATGCAGCCGTTGCACATAAAGTGCTAGAGGTACTCTTTTATATAAATTTACTCTAATAATAATTAATAGAAAATCAATGGAGATTTATTATTCTTAATAAATTCATCCAAATTAGAAATTTTTGAAATAACCATCTTTTTCTAAAAATAATAAATGAATAATTTGTCAATTTTATTTCAAATAGGCCAACTAATAAATTTGTTGAAAAGTTTTTATTTTGCCGAGAGTAGCAGAGTTGTTGAATCATAAAGAGAAAAAACAAAGAGGTTGTCCTCTGCTTGAACAAGCTTTTTGTTTCCCTTTATGAATAAATTTGTGTTTATCAAATGAATTTATTTAATCGGTTCATTCTATAATCATATCTTTTTTTTTACTGTTCAATTAAATATAAAAAATATTAAAAATAACCACGAAAAATATTACAGTCATGCAAAATAATGTATATATTTTAGGGAAATCTTTTCAGGTATAAAGCTAAAATTTAGTACAGTGTAATGTGAAAGTATATTACATAGATTCGAATCGAGTTTCATTATATAAAATTATTTGCAATTTATATTCACAGGAAACGTTTTCAGATATAAAGCTAAAATTTGGTTCATTAAAATGCAAAAATACATAGTTGAGTACCAAGTTTCAGCTTATTAAATAAAACGATTCTATATTGACAATTCATATTCTCGGGAAAGATTTTGAGATATATAGTTAAAATTTGGTGCATTGTAACATAATTTCATACCACTTTTCAGATCATTAACTAAAATCATTCAAGATTGGCATTTTGTACTTTCAGGAAACGTTTTCAGGTATAAGATTAAAATTTGGTGAATCGTAAAGTGAAATTACATATTTGCGTACCAATTTTCAGCTCATTAATTAAAATCATTCAAGATTGGCATTTTGTATTTTCAGGAAACGTTCTCAGGTATAAGATAAAAATTTGGTGCATTGTAATGTGAAAATACATATTTTCGTATCAATTTACAGCTCATTAGGTATAACTAAAACCATTTATACCAAATGAAAATAATTTGTATCTTATATAGGTATCAATAATTTTTTTTACTTGTACTCCAGCTCGGCAGGCAATAGAAAGCCAGACATCGTGGCAAAGGATGCGTCGGGGGTGGTGTGGGTTTTGGACGTCCAGATCGTCTCCGCGCTTGCAGGACTGGGTGTTGCCCACCGAAACAAAATAGAAAAATATAGGGGCAACTCCAGTCTGGTGGACAATATTGCGGAGCGATTTGGCGTCGGGGCGGGCTCGGTCAGGGTCGAGGCCATCACACTCTCGTGGAAGGGAGTGTGGTGGCATAAAGCGGTGCTGCCCCTTATCGCCCTGGGTATATCGCAAAAAACAATAAACGATTTGACATATGGGGCGATGAGGGGATCTCTTCTTAATTTTTACACTTTCGGCAGAAGAACATGGAGAGCGGGTGGCGTATGATTATTTTTTGTGAATAAAAAAAAAAAAAGAAATGTGAAATGTGAACCAGGATTAATCCTGGCTCTCTCAGCCACCCGCTCTGAATCTGAATTAATTTGTTCTGAAGCCGAAAGTGTGAAAGATTTGTAAATAAATTTGTGTAATCATCTTTTGTCTTGTAAGAGGAAGCCCGCTCCTCGGAGGCCCAATAAATAAAATAAAATATATTTTACATCAGAGAAAATGAATAAATTCGAAATATTCGAGAAAACATTTTTTTGCAAACTAATCCGCCAACATGTCTCAACTTGTCCATGCGTGTCTCGACTCGTTTGAAATAATCTCAAGTTTCCATCATTTAATATCTATTAAATATTTGTAATTGGATTCAGCAAAACGGGCAATTCTAGACCAATTGAGTACCTACTGATACTATCTAATTGTTGGCCCAATTGACTTTATTTATTTATTTATACTATTAAAAAACCAAAAATCCTTCAATATCTTCTTTTAATTATTTAAGTTTATTTGCTAATAAAGTTAGAAGAGAGAGGGAAAGCATTATATCGCCCTCCCTTTCCCACTATGATTGGGATTTTATATGAATATAAACAGGACAGGAGCAAGTCACACTTATAATACTTATAAATTTGAAGGCTTTCTAATCATCACTCGAATTAATGTTAAGTAGCTTGAGACGCCTGATTAGTTTCGGGAATTTGTAATGATAATATGCCAATTTGAGACAAATTTCTAGCTCAAGCCGTTGGCTGCTCAAATCTTCGCTTCCAATCATATAATCGATCTCTCACACCTAGTTTTTTTTTAATTAATTTAATAAAATTCGGAACTTTAGCAGCTATCTTTTAGTGAAAGAACTATTCCATAATTGCTATATTTCATAAAAATTACATACATCCCCCAAATTTTGAAAATAGTATACGGTTTCTTAAAAAGTTCATTTTTTTTCGTCTAATTTATTACTATAATATATATGTTTTCAATACTGGTTCACTTTTGTCACCTATTTCAATTTTTTCTTTATATAATATGTGTATTATTTTTGGTTACAAAAAAGATATCACTTACGTTTAAAAGGGAAAAGATCGTCATTTTCGAATAAATCGATTGAATTTCGAAAGGACAATGGCCGATTTAACCAATTCTTTCCTCTTTCTAAAGGAAGTGATCTCAAAGGACGAAAAATTATTTGATCACTATCGAAATTCGTCTGTTCAGGTGTAGTTATCTCTTGAGTTTCTGCATTTTCTGGTGATTCCGTTGAAAAATCAATTACAACACTTGTCATATCTACAAGAGCTATTTCATTCTCGGTTGGATTTATCGTTGAATCCGTTTCTGAAATTGTTTCGGTTGATAAAGAAGGAGCCATAGATGATTCATTTGTAGTTTCCTGTTCATTATTATTTGAATTCTCAGGATTCATTGAATTATCAGGTGTTGAAATCTCTTCAGAATTTGCATTTACTACTTCCGTAGATTCATCTTGATTATTAGTACTCTCAGTAGATGTAGAAGAAACAGGAATTTCTTCTTGTATTGTAGTAACTAAAGTTGTTAAATCTTCATTAGCAGAACTTTCAGTCGTAAATATTGGGACTTCTATTTCAGTATTGGAATTTTCTATTGTTGTTTCTTCTGGTTGTAATGTTGTTACAATTTCACTACCAGAACTTTCAGTCGTAATTGGTTCAATTTCGGCGGACGGTATCACTTGTGTTGCTGTTGTAACTTCTCCATTAATCTCCGGACTTATTGTAGTGGTTGTGGTTTCAAAAGAGCTGGCCGTTGTTTGATCCTGAGGTACTACAGGCTCTGTTGTTTGCTCCTGAGGTACTACAGGCTCTGTTGTTTGATCCTGGGGAACTACAGGCTCTGTTGTTTGATCCTGAGGTACTACAGGCTCTGTTGTTTGATCCTGAGGTACTGCAGGCTCTGTTGTTTGATCCTGAGGTACTACAGGCTCTGTTGTTTGATCAGGAGGTACTACAGGCTCTGTTGTTTGGTCCTGAGGTACTACAGGCTCTGTTGTTTGGTCCTGAGGTACTACAGGCTCTGTTGTTTGATCCTGGGGTACTACAGGCTCTGTTGTTTGATCCTGAGGAACTACAGGCTCTGTTGTTTGATCTTGAGGTACTATAGTCTCTGTTGTGGATTTATTATCTTCTTCAGCTGGTGTAATCATTGTCACTTGTTTCGTTGTCGTTTCGACTAAAATCCAATTTGTTGTAGTTTCTTTTGATGTCGAAGGACTAGTTGGAATATTGGTATCATCAGGTATTTTTGGTGTATTTTCTTTAGTTGTATATATACTCGTTGGCTCAGTTGTTGGTCTCTTTTCTGGTTTATCCATTGTGGTAATATTATCCACGCCAAGAACTTCTAAATTATAGCCATAAAAACGTAGAATATCTAAATATTCTGATTTAATTCTTGTTCGAGGGTTACTTAATTTGATTCCACTCAGGAAATTTTTTTTCGATAGATATCCCTGAAAAATAAGAAACATATTATTATTAGAATTATTATAGTATTATTGGAAAAACTAAAATCTAAGTACATATCTAAATTTCTGTTTTAAAATTCTATTTATGTAAGGATTTTTCTTTTTTGCTCCCAAATTTCGTTCTCATAACTCAATGTTTCAAGGCTACATGGGCACTAATCAGACGGAACCGTGTCGCTACCAATTCGATCATTTAATTAAAATTTTGACAAATTAACTAACTCGAATAGGAAGGTATTTTATATTACCTATATTATAATAATTAAATTATAATTATTTCTGTCTCTTTTTAGATGCAGTAGTAGTAGTAAAAGTAGTTGAAACATTTTATTTTTTGATCACGCATATACGAGTGATATCATAAATTTAAATTCACCCAATGGATTGGTTTTGTGTGTGCTGGGTGAAATAAAATTTGAGAGAGTTTTTTAACAGAAAGAATGCGTTGGAATAATACTCTATGTCTATTATTATTTTTTAGCTATTAATTATATACCATCCTATTGTGTTGATTTCAGAAATTCTTAAACATTTTTTTTATTATTTATTATTATCCTTAAATTATTAGCATCAATCATAATGTTTATAAATAATTATTCAGTGTGAGTCTTACAGTTACAAATGGGGTAAATGATTACAAATTTTATAATGTGTAATTTAATTTTTTTATTTCAAAATGATAAAATTTGAAATAATAAAAAATGTTCACAAGTATATTATATTTATGTAATTTATCTATAAAATTTCTGGGGGTAAAGCTTATAATCTCGAATATTTTTCTTCAGCTATTCTCACTGGTTCTAGGCTTATAGAGATAAATAAATAAAAATCTAATCAGAGCTAGGAAAAGTTACTTACCATTAAAACATCAGTTATTTTGATTCTAGTCTAATTTCTTTTTGTTGTCACTTTCTTGAAGATTCACTAACATTCGATTTAACAAAGAATTAATACGTTTTTTATTTATTTATTATTTTTTATATAATGTTTCAAATGTAGCCAATGACTAGCGATTATACGAAGATTTACGAATTGCTGGAAGAAATGTCTTGCACTCTACCTAAATGAATAGTGACGTGTTTTGATGTGGCCATCCACTTGAGTTTACCATACAACCTGGCCCCTCACTTATATATTTAATATTTAATAAAATTATTTATAATCATGTAGGGGGTAATTTTTGCATTTTTGGACTTCTGGGGGCCTACTGACTATGTATACAAAATTTGGTTGAGTTTGCTCAAATGGTTCTAGATTTTTAATTTTTAACCACCCTCCAGCCCCCTTAATTTTGGGTCGATATGCCAAAATCTAATCAGATCTTAATCTCAATGCAAATGACCATACCCTGTATGGTAAAGTAAAAACGAAATAATATAGCAAAATCTACTTGAGAGTTATATAAACCATTGTTTATCTGAAAATGTTCGCTAAGCGTTTATTTATTAAGTACTAATAATTTGAGGAAATATCTTAAACTCTTCCTAAATAGCAGTAGGTACCTTGACCAAAAAGTACAGCCTCTCCGGTGATTGGTTTTTCCTAAACGGATCTATTTTCTCACGCATTTAATTCAGCAGCAGCAGCAAGGACATCAGAATAAAAAAGACGCTAGTTTTCCAAACGAATTTATATTGTATTATTCAAATTGATTCAATTTTCCTATTAAGCAAATGTATACAAAAAGAAATAAAACAACAAAAAAAATTTCTCGTACAATTACAATTTTTTTTCTTTTGTTCTAATAGCTCAATTATCATTTGATAAAGAATGCAAACTTTTATAAAATTATATAATGAATCATAAGAAACATTTTCAATAATTTAAGGAATTTTAAAATTTTCTAATTTATGTAGGTTCAGGGGTTGGAAATAGTAGAAACCATCTCTGTGAACAATTTTACTTCATAGAATGTTCTTCTTCTGCTTGGAATCGAGTATGGCACTCGAGAAAAAGAATATAGATAAACGTGGCAACTTTTTACTTATTTTCCATTGACTAAATAGCTATCTACTTTGAAGGGTTGCTGTTATTCTAAAAAGGACAAGGATTGGGAGGCATTAAGTACTAGTATCATTTCTTTATTCTGGAAGAAACATAGATAATTTTCGAAAACCATGAGGAAATTTAAAAATAAAATTTCTACTATTATTTTTAGCTTTTCGGGTTGTATTCCTAAGTTAATTAAATACTACTAAATGGAGCTAGAATCCCTCAAGTCAGCGTTTCTCGAATTTTTGCGGCCGCGGACTAGTATTTTTTGTAAAAAATTTTATGCGGCCCGCTTTTATGTAAAAAACATATATTATTTAAAGTTCAAAGTTTAATTTTTGATAAAACGGTTAATAAGAAATCAAATTATTTATTTCAAATAGACTTTATTAAACTCAATAAATTGCACATTTCACTGCTGCATGTGCAATGTGCGAATTTTCGTAAAATTATGACAAAAGTTACTGCCCCGCGGAACACACTATAGGAAACGCTACTCTAAGTCATTGATATGTTTAAAAAAATGCATAAATGGCCTGAGAATTTCCATGATACCATCTGGACAATATAGAAAAACATATTCAGACTTTCATATACTGAAAATCGCAGTTTAGAATGAAAAAATTAAAAAAAAAATTTTGTTTTGCCGTGAGTTGTTGAATCATCTCTTTATGATTAAGCAATTAGAGTTAATGTCACATGTACATGTACATTGTACATATAATATGTATTGTATATATGCTTAATTATATATAAAAACATTTTGGCACGAGAACGATATTGCTACATGATTGTATTCTCGAAAATATAGACAAGACATTCGTTACATAGGCATATCATATAAATTAATTCTTTTAAATGATTTTAAATAAACTTGTCTTAACGCTTTTAATTATTTAATACAATAATTATTTAACTGCCTTGCATTGATCTCTGACCCTTCTCGTGAACGCCAGGCTCATTGCTGATGATGGTATAATCGTATGTATATTAAAATTATTTTATTTATTTATTTATTATATTATATAATCGAACATTTAAATGTATTAAATTTTAATATGTTAAAAGATATTTCAATAGTGTAAAGTGAATGGACTTATTGAATCTATAGGAAATAATGTGACCCTATCTAATGTCAAGAGACGTCCCAACAAACGTCTCGATATAACAAACCAAAAGAATTATAGATCAGAAAGAAATCGATCTTATTTTATCGATTTCATCTATCTGAAGGTTTACAGTAGCTATCTAATAAATGAAAATAGCATTTTGATTAAGAATTTTGTAGTTTAAAAAAATTGTATGAAAAGATTCAATTTCTTCTCTCCGGAGCTAATCAACTAGAAATAGCAAAAAGTTTTATTTTTTTTCTCATTAGATATTTATTCAAATCTATTGAAATTTCATATCTGTGTGTTATTTTCATTTATCTATTATGCCAAATAATTATTATTATGAAATTTGCATTTTAAAAGGTAGTTTATTTGAAATCCAGTTTGAAAAAAACGCTAATAAATCCGTTGAAATTTTTTTTAAAAATATGAAATTAATACATATTATAAAACAATTAATTATTAATAATTTAATTCAATTTTGAACGAAATCGATTCAGTACTTTTTGAGAAAATAGTCAAAAACCCTGAGAACCGTCTAAAAAACGATGTTTTTGAAATCATGAGATGCCTTTGAAAAAAGTTTAAAAACTCATATGAAACGAAATATTGACTTGTGACATGGAGATGAATTTTAAAATGTTTCTAAAATGGCCTTTCAAAGACGGTTTTTGAGGTTTTTGACGATTTTCTCAAAAAGTACTGAATCGATTTCGTTCAAACTTGAATTAAATTATTAATAATTAATTGTTTTATAATATTTATTAATTTCATATTTTTTAAATAATTTTCAACTGAATTATTAGCAATTTTTCAAATTAGACTTCAAATAAACTACCTTTTAAATTGCAAATTTCATAATAATAATTATTTGATATAAAAGATAAATAAAAATAACAATATCATATGAAAGTTCAATAGATTTGAATAAATATCTAATGAGGAAAAAATAAAACTTTTTGCCATTTCTAGTTGATTAGCTTCCGGAGAGAAGAAATTGAATCTTTTCATACAATTTCTTTTAAACTACAAAAAATTCTATTTTCTTATATTTGATAGCTATGTGAACTTTTTGATAGATGAAATCGATAAAATAATATCACTTTCTTTCTTATTTATAATTACTTTGGTTTGTTATATCGAGAGGATGTCTCGCCCCATCAGAGAGACATTAATTTGTTATTGATTCAAGTTCACAATACAATATTGGAATATTTTTTAACGCGTAAACTATTGATTTTAGACATTTCAGTCATATTAACTTTTCTGTTTTAAATTAAATGTTTTTAATGAAGATCATTATATAAATTTGTCTACCTCAAAGGGTTAGGCAGTAATGGTGAAATTTATGTGGAATGTTAGATAAATCCTGTTCTAGAGGCTTGGATATTCTACATATTCAAAAACTCTAATGAAAAAACATTTTGATATTTTAGTCTACTAAAAGAAAGTTCATTATCTATAATTCGGAGCCTGACTATTTAAATAGCTAGAGAGGATTAAAATTTAAAAATTTAAAAAAAGATTCTGAGAAAAATAAACATTATATTTTACAAGATTTGATCAAATATTTTTTTGAATCTAAAAAATAAGCTGACGTGTTCTGATGTGGCCATCCACTTGACTTTACCATACAACCTGGCCCCCCCAATTATTTAATATTTAATAAAATTATTTATAATCATGTAGGGGAGGGAGGTTAACTTTTTGCATTTTTAGACTCCTGGGGGCCCACTGATTATGTATACAAAATTTGGTTGAGTTTGGTAAATGGCCAAGATTTTCATTTTTTGCCCCCTCCTCCCCCATTTTGGGCGGTTAGTTTTTGCATTTTTAGACCTTTGGGGTCTCACTAATTATGCATACAAAATTTGATTGAGTTTGGTACAAAGGCCTATATTTTGATTTTTTGACCCCCCCCCCCCCACACACACACACATTTTGGGCGGTTAGTTTTTGCATTTTTAGACTTCTCGGGTCCCACTGAATATGTATACAAAATTTGGTTGAGTTTGGTACAAGAGCCTATATTTTTAATTTTTAACCCCCCTCCACCTCCCTTAATTTTGGGTCGATATGCACCAAAATCTAATCAGCTCTTAATGGACCAAAACTACGTGTGAAATTTGGTTTCGATATTCACACTAGTTTTTGAGCTAGCTCGTCCACAAAAATTTGATAACGCACAGACTAGCGGGCGGACGGACGGACGGACAGACCAACAGACATTTTGACAAAACAATTATTATCTCGAAAAATATAATTTTTTCGATGTTCACTTATTAGAGCTTTTTTGTAGAGCGAAATGCCATGGTTTCGCTCAATTTTTCCAATCAAAATAGTTTCAGTCGTTTTTGAGATATTTCGAAAAAAAAACCACTTTTTTCATGCATGATTACAATACTTGACCATACCCTGTATGGTAAAGTAAAAAGTAAAAAATGGTCGATGACCCCGATTTTTCTAAAAAATTCAGGTTAACTAGAGTGTACTTCAATATAAGTAAAAACGAAAATTTTTTCGGAAAATCATCAATATCTTTTCTAGAAATATTCTTGAAATTTGAGGGAAAAATCATATGTAGGTTTCTCACAAAACAAGGATCCTACATGTTTGCGTGTAATTAACTTATTTTAGGAATTTAAATTTTTTAAAAGTCTTTTATTCGAGATATTTCTATAACTTGATTACTTTTACGTGCAGAAGCTACTAGAAACTGGATGTCCCGGTTCTCGAGGGTCGGTTGACAACTATTTCCAGCCCACCGTCATTTTACAGTTAATTAAAAAGTAAAAATAATCTAGCATATGAGATACAGGGATATCTTACAACCAATAGAAAAAAAAATATTATTTATTTTTGATGATACTAAAAATTTGATCCTCCCGAATTAATCAGCTGATTAAAATGTTTTATTTCTGGAAAAATATACCTACTTATAAGTTGTAAAGTGCTCAAACAGACAGGCAGACATTATAAGGGTTATATTTTACGTTTGTACGGAACCCTAAAACTATTTATTGAGATAATAATAAAAAATACTGACCCTGAGATGGCGGTGCAGGTCCCGGTATCCGATCCGAATGGCACTTCGATCCCAATTCCGGACATCGAGTCCTAGAGCGTGGTCTACTTGAGAGAAACTCGGACCCCCGGAACCTTCCCAAAGAAGGAGAAGGGCCGTGATGGCTCCAAAGGGAGACACCGCCGAATTACACCCTTCCTGCGACAAATCCTGAAATAGCAGAATAACGAACCAATTCAAATTGAAAATTATTTTATTTTTTTTAAATCAGATAATTAAAAGGCAGCAGGTAATGGGACAATGATCCTCGCTCTGAACTGATTACACTAAATGTAAATTCATTAAACTATAGAAAATTATATATAACAATACTTTACGAGCTTAACGAATTAAAAGCAATAAAACAACTACGTGATAGGTACACTGGTTAAGTAAAGGTCGTCGAACTGCTAGAAGCTAGAGTAGTGAATTCGTTGAGAAGTTTTCAATTAATTTTTGCTTAATTGAAAAGTTTTTGTTTTACCGAGAGTAGCAGAGTTGTTGATTCACAAAGAGAAACAAAGAGGTTGTCCCCTGCTTGATGCAAATAAACATATATTATAGGTTTTTAATTCTACCTGACTATTTAGCTGGGAAAGAAGGAAAAATAAAAAAATTTCAATATCCACGCGATACTGATCCAATGAGAAATAATATTTATAATTAAAAAGACTGATGAGGGCCAAGCCTTCGAAACTATAGTCTCAAACAAATACAATACAGATATATAATTTCGATATACAGGGTGAGTTTTTTTATCTTGAGACAGTCTTATAACTCAAAAACAGTGCATTATATGGAAAAAAGTTTCAAATAAAAGTTTGTTTATATCGAGGCGGAAACTATACTACGTTATTGTTCGTCGACGTAGAACAACCTTTCAAGGGTATTTCTATGCCAAGTTCAGTTTTTTAAATAGAACCCTATATTTTTCATTACGTCTACTTAATCTACAAAAAAACTGAACTTTCATAAGAAGTATTTTTTTATACGACATCAAATAAACAAAATACAGGAATCAATTAGATCTCAAAAAAATCTTAATAATTTTTTTTAACAATTATTTAACTTAATTATCAAATAATAATGATTTAAATAATTAATTATTAAATAAATAATTATTAAATTGAAAAGTCAAAACAATGAAACATATTATTATAATATTATAATGATCTTAAAACTTCGTTATACTCAGATTTAAGGGATTATTTTTTACTTAACAGAACTATTTAAAATTCTTGATGAACCCTTTCAAAAATCCTGAAGTGATACAGCGGGTCCCCCCTTACCTCTCATTTTCGAATTTTTTTAAGATATTTCGAATAAACGAGGCAAAAAAAACTAGACACCTTCATTCACGATTACATTACTTGACCATACCCTGTATAGTAAAGTAAAAGTAAAATAAATACATGTATTTTACAACTCAATTATAAAACAAAAAGATTTTAAATTTAGCTAACATTATATCTAATGCTCGATTAAGAGAACATAATTGGGATCAATTGGGAGTAGAAGGTTAGAGGAACCTGATTGAACGGCACGAAACAGCCCTCCTCAATGGCCGGAAATGACAAATCTCCGTCTTGACAGAGGAAACCTGAAGAAAAGTAATCTTTAAATGTAATTCGTCTTTTATTATATAAATCAAAAGTCATCGCCGTCTTTTAAAATTGTAATAGGTAACTATATATATATATATATAGTTACCTATTACAATTCCAAAAGACGACATATATATATATATATAGTTACCTATTACAATTTCAAAAGACGGCGATGACTTTTGATTTATATAATAAAAGACGAATTACATTTAAAGATATATATAATATACTTATAATAGATTTATAATGAGGCAAGATATATCTAGATTAATTCTTCGTTGCAAAATTTTGACAAACAATTAATTCAGCTAGATAATGACCCTGAAGAAGTTTATTTTCGTAACAAACGATCCGAATCATCAAATTCAAGTCACGGCCCGAGAGAAATGGCAATTTGTCATTAAAATTTTATATGAATAATATTATCTAATAAATTCGAATAATAAGTAAAAACTTTTTCCAAGACTCGGTATCCTCTTTGGCAATGTATATCAGCGAACATTTGATCTAAAAATCTCAAACTTATCTAGCTTATTAAGGGCTAGTTAGACGTCGGTTTGTAAAGTCTTTGTTAAAGTTGACAAAGGGTAAAACCTTAGAATCTCACCTTGTGCCTGGCCGAATGGCCAATCAGATGTCACGTAGTTTCATCTGATTGGCCATCCCGCCGGGCACAAAGTGAATTCTAAGGTTTTACTCTTTGTCAACTTTAACAAAGACTTTACAAACCGACATAGAACTGGCCCTAAGTAAGACCTAGTTTCAGTTTTAGCTAAAATCGCCTAGGAACTTCACCATATGATAATCAATTTTTTTTCTGATTTTCTGAATATTTCAACCGGAATCTATGAAGAAAATCAAAATCTAATGAGTTAATATTTTTTAGAGATATAGGTATCTACGTATTTTGGTATCGAACAATCAATTCTTGATTTATTTTGGATTCCAAACACACAAACAGTCATGTAGACAGTAAAAAATAATACTTGAAAATGAGTTTTCTCCAAGTTTTAGACAATATAAGTATGAATATAACTACCCCAGAAAATGTAAACTTTATAGAGAATTCATTAAGTGTGTAATAATGGATATTGGAGCTAGAACTCTGAAACTTGCTAGAAAGATCCAATTTATCAATACGAATCATATACCATGGGTTGGATTTCAGTTTATTAGCTACAACCATTCGATAGCTCCTCATACAAAAATTTGATTTTTTTCTGATTTTTTGCATATTTTAACTGAAGATCTAAGCCCGGAAAGTTCGAAATAACTTTCATTTAGGAAATGCAAACATTTTTGGCTTTCACAAAAAAGTGTTTTTTGTGAAACCTACCTCGTATCTTAGTTTTATTATTATATTAAAATGTTTCACCTAGAACCAACACCGAACTCCTTAAAAGTTATTTTGGCTTTCGAATGAACTTACTACAACCTTCTTTTCTTGAGTTACTCAGACACCCAAAAAATTTTAATAAGTATTTAGGCATTTTTAAGTACAAATAAGAAAATAAATTTTAAACATCTTTGAGTGAATTCATTACACAGAACATCCAGTGGGCTTTTCCTTTCCAGTGAACCGGGTTAAATAGAAAAGGAAGGACAAGTGGAAGGAGATTTGCTTTTTCTAGATGTGTTTTCCGAAAGTCATCTTGGGTCCTGTTACTCGCCCGGGGTACACAATCAGCATCCTTTGATTGTAGGTTGCTTCGCTTTAATGAACGAGGAGGCCTCATAGTCCTTTTTGATCGAAACCTTTACACAGGTGAATCTAACCGGATTTGGATTCTACCACAAAACATTGAAGAACATAAAAATCAACCTATATATGAACAATTAAGTAATTTTTACAAACTGAAATATGGCCACACTAAATACATGGCTTGATATACCGATAGGTTCAGGCCCATCAATTTTTAAGCACTTAACAGTTAGTAATATTCATTTTTTGACCGATTTCAGTAACAAATAAATTTTATTTTTTAAGATTTTGATTATTTTTCAATATACAGTGGAAATCGTTTAACGCGAAAACGCTTAACATGAAAAATCGGTTAAGACGAAATAATAATGAGGTCCCAACAAAATACTAGGTATTTTCATAATTTTTTTTTCTTTTAACACGAAACAAAAATCGCTTAGCACGAAAAGATTTCGCTTCTCGGAATCAACAAAACATATTATTTTCCAAAAAATCAATAAATTTTATTTGTTTTTATAAAAAAATTTAAAATTACATACATATTAAAGTTTAATATTATTATTCATTTTATTGAGAGGGAGAATATGGAATTGGAATAATTATCGGAAAAGAGGTTTTTCTTTAATTAGTTTTTTCCTCTTATTAAAAACAAGGACTAAAAATATGATCAAGGACAGTCGATGGTGGAGAAGTAATCTCCGGAGTCGAAGCTCAAATTCAATGTATACATTAATTGATGTAAAATAATTGGTTTAATATTCATTTTATTGATTTTTTATTAAATGCATACATACTTACATATGTATATACAAAATGTATAAGACAATAATTTCAAATGTAGTGTATCTAATATTCTAATATTATGATGTACTCTAATACCTAAATGTAATTTTGGTGAGTATACATATTTTTTTTTGTATGCCATTCAATATGTTTAACACGAAATTCTTTTAACACGAAGAAATATTTCGTTCCTCTCAGTTTCGTGTTAAGCTGTTAAACAGTATAGTATATTTCCTAAAATGATCGAAAACATAATAATTTCACTTCAAATAAAAGGGAAAAATTCCGGATATTAAATGAAAATTGGAAATGTTTCTACTATATTTGTTTTAAAACTTGAGTTCCCTTCCTTCAGGTATGTATAGGTACTGATTTTGAAAATGAGAAACTCGTAGAAAGTCTATTTATTTTTCATAATTCGTCATTTTTACCCACATAGCTTGTTAGTATTTCAAAACCATTCGTTTTATTTCATTTACTTTTTTATTTTTTGTAGATTCGTAAAAAAATCTCAACCAAATTTTTTAAATAACACAATTTAAAAACAAATTTTAACTCAAAGTTTTAGAGATCAAAATTAATAGTTTTTTCGTTAGAAATTTCAACAGTTTAAATTCAGCAGTGAGCGTCCAGTATCATGAAAAGATTTAACTTTTCTTTCCTTTAATATTAATGATTATTTTTATCATAATATTTTCATATTAACATATATCGGGTGTTTTTTTAGAGGTTCACAACTTTAAATTAATATAAAACAAAGACAAATATTTTTAATATCAATGAAACTGGCTTTATTGGAAAGAAATTTGTATGCCATTAATGTTTGAATATGATTTCGTCCATGTGGCCGCCGCGGATGGCGCTCAGATGAACCGATCTAGATTTCCAATTTTCACACACATTTTGCAGCAATTGCGGACGTATTTCCCCAATAAATAATTCGCCGAATGTTGTGTTCCAAGTGATCAATCGTATCTGGTTTATCGACGTAGAGAACTGACTTGACATATCCCCAAAGAAAATAATCCAGTGTGGTTAGATTACTTGGAGCACAACATTCGGCGAATTATTGGGAAATACGGCCGCAATTGCAAAGTGTGAAAATGGACTCAGATTGCGCCATCTACGCGCCAACCGCAGGCGGCCACATGGCCGAAATCATATTCAAACATTAATGGCTATAAAATTATCTTTCCAATAAAGCCAGTTTCATTGATATTAAAGACATTTTTCTTTGTTTTATTTTAATTTAAAGTTGTGAATCCCCCCCCCCAAAAAAAAACACCCTTTATCTACAATATTTTTTGAAAGATACTGATTTTTAAATAAATAAGTTTCCTCCCCCACCCCTCATCCCTGTAAATCTGATTATATTATATTTCTGGGAGATGTGCTAAGCTTTTTGGAGCCAGAAACCTCATGATCCTGACCATATGCTTATAAATAAAAATTCATTTGACTGTTAAGAGGTGTGGAGAACGATTTGTGTTGTCTCATTCAGGAAACTAAGGTTTATTGTATATCTACACTCTCGATATATTCTCTCTATTATCAATTAAGCATTGGTTGGGGAGGAAGAGGGATGCAGATCGAGTTTGGGGCAGGCACAGTTCCGGCCATTGATTAACACAAACCGTTATTCCATGCAAGTAATTGCTATCTATTTAGAAATAAAAAACATTTCTATCGATATTGCAGCAATTTAAAAAATGTATGACGAATGGGAATCCCTGCTGGGGGCAGCGAAGTTTGTTTCCAACCAAATGAATACACTACCATATATAATGGACAGCCTTCTCTTAGTGATCATTTTCATTAACAAAATTAAAAAATACTTGTTCAGGATGTAACTAGTTTTCGGTCAATAAACCCCACCTTCATCTTTTATATCAAAGGCTTCGATCTTTTATTTATTAGATTATCTTACTAGTGGCGTGCGGTCCATGGATGCTGTGGATGAAGCGAATCCCTAAAATTTCAAAATGTTAATTTGAAAAAAAAACGAAAAATTATCTGATGCCATCCATAATCGATGAAATTTGCAACGAAGAATAAAATAAAATTTAAAAAAATGAAGGGTTCTTTTTTGGACAGCATCCCCTGGTTGAAAAATCCCAGTGCGCCACTGTATCTTACGTACTTAAATATTTATTTATTTAATAAGTTCTCAAATTTGTATACTGGGAGCTCTTGTAGGTTTCTAAGAAACAGAAATTTGACCCGAAATTTAGTATTAAAAAGATACACCTGTAAAAAAAATAGCCATTTCACCGAAATTTGAGAATAGCGTAAAAAGTCGTGACGTGAAAAAATTCTCATTTTATATATTATATTATATTAATTATAAAAAGAAAGCCCAAGATGATAATGATAATGATAGTAGGTCCATTTCCGAATAAAATAATTTATTGGAATATCATTTTCATTTTTTGAAAACTAAAGTTTCGGAGGATCTTCTCTCCTTCAGGGTTTAAAAATGTTCGCAAAAGAGGCTTGTAATCAGCTTCTACTTGTCTTCTTTAAAAGCTGATTACAATCTTCTTTCTTTGACCCTTTTAATTCCTGAAGAAAGAGCGAAGATCCTACAAAACGTTGGTTGTTAATAGATTGAAAATGACGTTCCAATAAATTTTTTTTTTTTTAATGCAATCGAATGCAAGAAGGGGTGCACCAGTAAAGATGTAGCCCCTATGGATCTCGAAAGACCTCTTGCATTACCGAAGAGAAGGGAAAGTTGATTAAGTGAGAGGGTGTAGACGTAGGTGTCTATGCACCCTGGTTTTGAAGGTTTGAAGATCATAGGTGCTGGGAAAGATAGAGGCTGGGAGAGAGTTCCAGTTCCTTGAAGTCATGGGGATATATGTATTCGCGAATGAAGTGGTCCGGCTCTTTTCCAATTTGACCGCGAAAGAGTGTTGGGAGTCGGCAAAACGTGTGCTGCGTGCAAAGCATGCTTTGGGGGAATTATTGATTTTATCTCATCAGAGCACCTGCCGTGATAGTATCTATAGAAAAGGGAAAGGGCAGAGACATCTCTTCGATGAGCCAGCGAGTCGAGGGAGTCGGTGAGGGTAGAATCGTCAATTAGCCTGACGGCTCGTTTCTGAATTGCATCAAGGGTAGCAAGAGAATATTTTGAGGCTCCTCTCCACAGATGAGAGCCGTATTCGAGACAGGGGCGGATTTGGGCCTTGTAGATGGTGAGAAGTTGTGGGGGTTTGTAAAATCGCTTGGACCTGAATAAGAAGCCAATCTTCCTTGCTGCAGATTTCGCCACAGAGGAGATGTGTTCATTCCAAGACAGGTCAGATGCGACAGAGACGCCTAACATGGATAGGCTGTCACACATTTTTCAGGGTATTCGAATCGAAGTGAATATCAGGGAAATCTCTATTTTCGCGCCTAGAAATTAGACAACATTGAGTCTTATTTGAATTAAAGTTAACTAAATTTTGAGATCCCCATTTATTCAGTTTGTCTAGGTCGAGAGTAATTGAGGAGGCAATATTGATTCGATTATTCGGGAGAGAGGGTTTGCCGTGTAGAGTGCTATCGTCGGCGTAACAATGAGTGGGGTTTGCCGTTTGATCAATAAGGTCGTTTATATAAATAAGGAAGAGTGTGGAGGAGATTACAGAGAGCCTTTGGGAACACCAGAGTTTGTGGAGAACGATTCAGATGATGTTCCATCCACCACAAAATCATTTTAATAGGAATTTGTAGTTTTCATTATTCTTGGGCTGTCTTTCCATCCATCCGAAAATAAATTCTACCAATCCGTCTCAAAAATAAATTTTTTCTAATATATAATTTTTTAAATAAATCAAAAATCTATTTCCTGTTATTTTATTAGCAAATTAATTTATTAAAAGCAAAATTGGAGGAAAAAATGAAAATATTTTTAAAACTCGGTACACTGTCAATTTTAGTGGATTGGCAATTTTTTTATTAGCAAATGTTTTGGACGAAGTTAAAACTTAGGCAGAGAGGTGTAGTTTTTTAACATAAATACCGTGTTTCAGCTAATTACTTTCAACTATTTGATAACTTATTCTCGATTATTCGGTAATTATAGTTTTTCTGATAAAAAATCAGAATGCCTTTTTGAACCTGAAGGTAGAAAACCTAAATCCGAACAGTCCTTATTTTGAAGAAAAAAATATTAGCATCATCAGAGCGAATTTTCTAAGACTTTCCGTTCTGAGGTGTTCTTGGGTATTGGAATCGAGAAACAGGGACAGAAAAAAATATGATTAAAAAATTTTTAAGAAAAAAATAAAAACCGACTTCAAAAAATTAAGTGCAACAAATATAAAAATAGGTACACTAAAAGGTATAAAATAATTATTATCTTATTTAGTTACAACTAAACGACGAAATATTAACACGAAATTACTTTTAAAGTCGGTGCCAAACAAACTATACTCTATAAGCGAGCGTACCCGCCAAACGTACTAAGTAAGATCCGTCGAGTGCGATTCATAAAAGGTATATGTTTGGCACCAACTTCAAAAAGTAATTTTGTGTTAATATTTCGTCGTTTAGTTGTAACTAAATAAGATAATAATTATTTTATACCTTTTAGTGTATTTTTATATTTGTTGCACTTAATTTTTTGAAGTCGGTTTTTATTTTTTCTTAAAAATTTTTATTTTTTCTTTTTAGTGATGTTATTAATAGTGATTATATCATCAGAACTTGACCAAATTAATATGACACCATCCCTAAGACACCCCCTTTCGGATATGATATTGACTCCATGAAAAACATTTATAATTGAAGAAAGACTGATGATGAAGACCAAGTCTTCGAAACTATAGTCTCAAACAAATAAATAATATATATATACAGATATATCATCTTGATATATATGTGTATATGTTTGTTTGCATCAAGCAGAAGACAATCTCTTTGTTTCTCTTTGTAAAAAAAGAACCATCGAAATCGGTTCATAAACAAAGAGGTTAGGTCTAAACAAACCTAAACAAACCTAATAAAAAAGGTCTAATACCTATGAAAAAAATCGAAAAAAAATGGGACCAATCGGAAGCTAGACTGGACCCAATGCAAAAAAATTTTCAAAATCGGTTGACAATTGGTGGAGATATGAGGTAACATAGGCACAACAAAAAAAAAAAAAAAAAAAAATTCAATCGAATAGAGAACCTCCTCCTTTTTTGAAGTCGGTTAAAAATTTAAAGAGGGTTGTTGGTGATTCACAGTTAATGATTAACCCTTGAATTGACAAATATTTCACTACAAACAAACAACCCATTAATCAGTAGAGACTGTGGTGTTGGTGCAAGGTGAAACATCTTTAATAAAGATAAGAGTAAATAAATATTTTATTTAATATGGATTTACTATGAGTTAAGTGACCCAGTATCCTTAACTCATAGTAATCCATATTAAATAAAATATTTATTTACTCTTGATCTTTAAACAACCCATTCCCTTAGATTAAATGATTCAAAATGAATGAAAATGAATTTTATCCATATTCAAACATTTCTAAGCACGATAAGATAAAAAATCGAGTGAATTCAGACTTTTATATGCTTCCCCAGGGTAGAGAGTAAAATTAAAAACGATTTTTTTTCTTCAGAGACGGACTTGTAGAACTTTGGTTGAAAATCACTGTAATAATAGAAAAATGTATATCCGAGTAAATGCTTATTTTATAATTTCTCAAATGATTATCATTGAGGGAGGTGTTTTCTGTGGGGATTTGGGTGGTCAACTTCCCAGGAAGGGGTCCAATTTATCTAAAAATAACAGGTTTGGGTGAATGATTGGTTTCCGTTAGATAATAAATATTATTAAGTTGCATTGATAAAAGACTCACCTTGAGAAGGGTGTTCCCGATGGCATTGGCCAGGTCTGCTATCGCATGGATGGGCTGTAGACGAGGGGGCGGCGGCGGCAGGGGTGGCAGAAAAACAGGGGGTGGCAGTGGACCATAATGGCGGGAAAAAGCACAGGCTCCAGAGATTATTGACAGGAACAACAACAACACTGCAACAAACCCGGTAGAACCAAATCTATCAATCACTTGGTTAGAGTACGTTGTGAGGTTATTATTGACAATAAATAAAGTGATAGAGATGACTTTATCCGAGGGGTGAACCACGATTGGAATTAGGTGTACACTTTGGAATTACTTTGATAATCTATTGTCTTCTACTTGGAAATGAAAGTGGAAGTGGAAGTAGGTGTACACCATTTTAGGTCGCGGTTCACCCCTCGACTTTATCATACTCCTGCTCCTCTTATATTAAAATTAAATAAAATGTAAATTTATTTTTCTGGTTTTGGAGATTTTAAAAATGTTTGTAATCTCCTCCCCCTCTCCGTTTCACGTTGATAATTATTTTCAGGAGGTATTAAAGCACCCCTAAAAGAAATTTGGCATAGATCAAAGTGTCTAGGACTTTGGCGATTATTTTTTTCTTTGAGCCTCCTACTTTTTAGGGCCATTTCATAGTAAATTTCAGCTTTCTTCGTTAAATATCATTTCAATTTTTAAAAAATCCATGTCCTAATTTTTGTTTCACTTTCAAACCCAATCTAAACAGCTCTTAATCTCATTATACGAGTATATATATACCCAGTGGCGGTTGGTGACTTTTCCAAAAAAGTACCCTTCATTTTTTGAAATTTTATTTTAATCTTCGCTTTTTTTGCATATTTTATCGAATACGGCAGTGTTTCTCAACCTTTTTTGGTTGACGGCACATTAAAAATATCTGAATATTTGCGGCTCGTGTGCCACCTAAATATTAAAAAATAAAATAAAACTTGTATGATACAAAATGAATAAATAAAATGAAGTAATTACAAATACTATTTTAAAGTTACAAAACCCATGCAATTTTAATTATTTGTCAAAAACGCTCGCGGCACACAGGTTGAGAAACACTGGCTTAGAGAGTCCAAAATCTTAACAGCTCTCCGCATTGAAAATACAAAAAATTTACTAAAGAACAAACTTTCTAAGACGATTTCTTTTTATGAATTTAATTTTTCTATTGAATGATAAAAATGAAGAAAAAAGTAAAACTTTTTCACGACCCAGTACGTTCGCCAGTTAGAACAAGTATTTTTTTCACATTATTGTCTGAATTTTATTGAAGTTCAATTAAATATTTGCTCTCTCTATAACGAGTATAATTTTGATCCAAGAGCAAAAGGCCATTCCTAGAATAATAGAAATTAAAAATTGAATCTTTAATAGTCTGAACAGGTCTTGACTTGCATTTCCTTCGCTATAAAGGAAGAAGTTAGATAATTCTATCCATGCCCTTTTTAGTTATTTATCCATCGGATTCTCGCCCCCCCCGCACATTTATTAATTAAGAAAAAAAGTGAAAAATCTTCCAAGACTCGGATCGCTAGATATTTCGTAGTAATTAATAATAAACTTAAATATAAATTGTTTATTTATGCCTATATTATGACTTCGCATTAAAATCTCAATAATTTTTTTTCTTTTTGCATTTTTGAACCGAAACTTTTAAATTATTGGATAAAAAATACTTGGTAGGTTTCACATTAAGATATAAAAATAAAACGACTTTATTTTTGGAGAGACTAATCTCGATATATATATATATATTTCGGGTGGCTAACCCATCGTCAGGAGCAACAGTTACTTATTATATCCAAGGGATGCAAATGTTTATATATGAATGTGAATCCAAAAATGATTTTAATTTTAACTCGCTACCAGCTAAGAAAAACATCAAAAAATTTTCAATATCCATACGGTATTGACTCCATGAAAACAATATTTATAATTAAAAAAGACTGATAATGAAGACCAAGTGGAAGTATGATTTTTTTTTTGCTAAATACAAATGAGTCAAAATTTTCTATCCAGACTCAAATATTGAAACTATCTAAAATAAGTGAAATAAATATTTCATAATAAAACTACAAATATAATCAATTAAACTTCAAATTTTCAAATTCTATTTTCCTTTTCGGGATTTTAGGCGCCATCCCTTATATATACCATATTTATAGGTATATATATATGTGTGTGTTTATTAGCCCCCCCCCCCCAGGGCAAAATCCTGGTTGGGCTACTGGGTCGAGGCGTATGTGTTTGTGCACCCGTTATGGAAGGGTTTCTCCAAGTTTAGTAATATGAAAACGACGTTTCAAAGTTGGTAAATGGTTTAGCAAATTTCACCCCAGCAAGATAGAAAGCTGAGACTAGGCACTTTATTAGTACAAACTTTTGTGTGAAATTCCTGCTCTTTAGCTACAACAGCTAAGAGCCAAAATTCTTATTTATAATTTCAGAAACAAGAAAATCTTAAATTGATTCAATAGTTTATTTTGCTATTTACAAACATTTGACACCATTAGAATATTTTTACGAACTTCTGTTCTTGAGCTTAAGAGCTGGATACATATTGGAAGTCGTCAGTCATTGTTGTAATTAATTTGTATTGATGTTTATTAATGTAGTTGTAGCTAAATTTTATTGATGTTTGGAGGACCTAGCCACCGAGGACTTGTGCCTCTAAGCAGGTCGAGGAATAAAGATTTATTTATTATTTATTTATTTAAAAAAAGTCAGATATACAAAAAATAATATATACAGATATATCATTTCGATATATATATGTGTGTATGTTTATTTGCATCAAGCAGAGGATAACCTCTTTGTTTCTCTTTGTGAATCAACAACTCTGCTATTCTCGCCAAAACAAAAACTTTTCATTTATGTATTATGAATGCTTATTGCCTGTTCTATATACTCTAGCATTAACTTTTTGTTAGTATTGTCGCGAAACAACTACCTTAATCTCAATTAAAATTTATATTCAATATAGTTAACTTGTGCTGATTTTAAGTTTAGTTTTTGTTTTGTTTTTTTATTTGAGATTTCCTGTGTGGAATGAGAGAGTATGTTTTAAGAAAATTAATTTTGGGCAAATATAACAATAATAATAATAAAAAATTTAAAAATTCCCTACAATATTATGAAAGAAGAAACGAAAGAATAGATTGTGATCATCGTTCAAATTTTCTTTATCAATTATCAAGGCACGCGACAGTGAGCCAAGCGTTCAACTCTCATGCACGCAGTGTGTCTTTACACGAGTCAGTTCAGGGGATTAGTTGTCTCCACCATAACTACTCTTCTCATCAAGCTAAAAACATTAAAATTAGATATATTGTTAATTATTATTTCATAATGACCCTGTGAAAATATTAAACATAAATTCCAAACTTTTTCGAAAATAGAGGCCACAGAATAACGCAAATGCTTGTTGCTACATACATATTTCGACCAATCAGCACAAGTAAACATGAATTTTTAGAATCAGATTTAAAGGGTATTCATTTGAAAATTTAATACTTCAAAAATAGGGATACTAGATTTTGAAATAAATTCTTCAGTGTTTATTTTATTAAGGTGGTTATTTCGCGATAATCCACACAAAAAGTTTTAGCCTCGTAACTCTACATATGAACGGTGCTAAAATTTTAGTTTATTAAATTGAAAGTTTTTGTACCTGAGGGTAGCAGAATTTGTATATATTAATGGAGACAATAAAAGAGTGTGTCTTCTGCTGGAATTATAAATTTATATATAACACACGCATTTCGAAACACTAAAGAATTTTCAAAGGGGGTTCAGGTCATAGTGCAATTGCAGACCATTTAATCTCCGAGAAACATTGTTTTCCAGATGAATCAAATATTAAATTAATTTGATCAGAATTAGATCACCTAAAAATCAGTATTTTCGAATCGTTAGAAATTTTAAAATCATATATATACTGAATGGTAAAGTAAAAAGAAGACCAATGAAATTTCACATCACAAAAATTGACTGCAAACCTTTATTAGAGCAAATACAAAAATAAACAATGATAGTTTTTTTGGCTTTGTACTGTATAACGAAAATAAGCTGACGTGTTCTGATGTGGCCATCCACTTGACTTTACCATACAACCTGGCCCCTAAAATTATTTATAATCATGTAGGGGGGGAGGGTAGTTTTTTTCATTTTTAGACTTCTGGTGTCCTACTGATTATGTATACAAAATTTGGTTGACTTTGGTAAATGGCCAAGATTTTCATTTTTTGACCCTCCCCCCCCCCCCATCCCCCATTTTGGGCGGTTAGTTTTTGCATTTTTTAGACTTCTGGGGTCCCACTGATTATGTATACAAAATTTGGTTGAGTTTGGTAAATGCCCAAGATTTTCATTTTTTAACCCCCCCCCCGCCACCCCTTAATTTTTTGTCGATATGCACCAAAATCTAATCAGCTCTTAATCTCAATGGACCAAACTACGTGTGAAATTTGGTTTCGATATTCAAACTAGTTTTTGAGCTAGCTCGTCCACAAAAATTTGATAACGCACAGACTAACGGACAACCAGACATACTAAGAGACATTTTGACAAAACAATTATTATCTCTAAAAATATAATTTTTCGATATTATTAGAGCTTTTTTGTAGAGCGAAATGCCATGGTTTCGCCTCAATTTTTTAAATCAAAATAGTTTAAGCCGTTTTTGAGATATTTAAAAAAAAAGAAGGAAAAAAACACTTTTTTCATGCACGATTACAATACTTGACCATACAACTGTATAGTAAAGTAAAAAGGAAAACCATTTACAGAGGGAGAATTTTTAAAAGAAATTTTTTTTAAGAATGTCTGAACATCTTATATCTAAATTTTCAAACAAAAATGAAATTTTATAGAGATTTAAAGATATCCCTTTATCACTCTCGAACTTTTTATCGTTTTATTTATTAATAAGTAGTTAACGTATATCCTAAAAAAAACACATATTGAGATGGCACGCACCTGAGGTTTGACTGAAATTTTCGTAAAATGTGGCACACATCCACAGAGCGGTTGCTGACCGCTGCTCTTCTATGTATATTTAGATAATAAATTACAAATATGAGAATTAGAAATCATTACTATAACCGGAAATAAAGTTCAGATCAATTATGAATGTAATGTGTAGGTTTTCGATGATGTTTTTGTTTGATAATGTTGTTGTTGAATATTAAGCTTTGTGGAATAAAATTAAACTCGTTTTCTTGAAAAGATATATCATCTTTTTTTGAAAAAAATAATAATAAAATAAAAATAAAAAATTAAAATGTACAATTGTACCTACATATTGTACTTAAGATATGTTTAGGTATAAAGCATATCAAATCTTTGTCTAAAAAATATGAATCATAACTTGTTTAAGAAATAATTACACTTTAGTAATTATTTTTAAAAGGAAATGACATCACGATTTTTTCTCATAAAGATACAAATGGTCGTACATCAAGACGTTGACATTATACATATCACTGGAGTTTCTTCTTGCTTCTAATAAATAAAACTAGAAATTTGAAATTTGGCATAAAATTTGAGAACATTTTTGAGGCACATTAGCAAACATGCAGAGCTGATGAAAAAATAAGATTTTTTTGTACCTCACCGGAGTGGAGATACCTATCGTTGGATAAGTGTTTTGAAATTCTATTAAATATATTATTTTGTACGCAACATTTGCTTCATTGAAAATGTTTTTTTGTTTTGCCGAGAGTAGCAGAGTTGTTGATTCATTAGACTGTTCAGTGACTTGCTTAGTATTACGACAAAAACAATTTTTCTAGATCCAATCCCATGGGAAATAACAGATCAAATATTTCTAATTAAAGAGACTAATGACGAAGGTCAAACCTTCGAAACTATAACTCTCAAAACAATACATTTTAATTGAAAGTAATGGAAGGCAGCTCAGGGGTAGTGAGAAAAGAAAAATTTAACACATTTCCAAATAAGGTGTAATTTATTGGATTCCATCCTCCTTTCCTTTCAAACCGACGTTTAGGAGGATTCTTCCCTTCTTCTTCAGGGTTTTAACGGGTCAATGAAGGAAACAAATAAAATGCTTCCTTCATCTATCCAGAGCAGTGTTTAAAACTTTCTTCTTCCTTAGCAGAAGCATAGAAAAATAAATTATTTTCTTCTCTTCTTCCTTCTCTTAATTCTAAGGAAGAAGAAAGTTTTAAACACTGCTGTGGAGAGAGGAAGGAAGCAATTTATTTGTTTTCTTCATTGTCCCTTTAAAACACTGAAGAAGGAAGAAATAATCCTCCGAAACGTCGGTATGAAAGGAAAGGAGAAGGAATCAAAAAATTACACCTTATTTGGATATGTGTTACAAGGTGTACAGCTTTGCTTACGCCGTTTTCCCCCCAAAATTTGAGGCTTTAATGAAAAAAATTGGTTACACATGTATCATTCAAAGTATTTTCCATCGCTGGCCACTACTTTCTTCCATCTTTCGGGCAGCATACGGATACCGCTTCGGAAGAATGCTTCATCTTTTGAGGCTATCCATGAATCGACCCAATTTTTGGTATCTTCATATGATGTGAAGTGCTGTTCAGACAGACCATGCGCCATCGATCGAAACAAGTGGACATCAGAAGGAGTAATTTGTGGTGAATATAGAGGGTGGGATAAAACTTCCCAATTGAGGGTTTCTAAAAAAGTTTTGACCGGTTTTGTGAAAAATCGGCATTCAACGTTTCTCGGCGTCAGTTCATATGGAACCCAATTTCCTTGTTTTAGAATCATTCCCAATGATTTCAACCAATGTGAAATTGCTTTTTGAGTCACTCCTAATGTATGTGCAAGTTCTTCTAGCGTTTGGTGCCAATCTTAGTCTGATAATGCTTTCAATTCTGCGTCTTCGTACACTTTCGGCATTCCGGGACGTTCTTTATCTTCGGTGTCGAATTCACCCTTCTTAAACTTTTGAAACCACTCACGTCAACCTCTCTCACTTAAAGCAGCCTCACCATATGCTTCTCCAAGCAATCGGTGCGCCTCAGCTGTAGATTTTTTCAAATTTGAAGAAGTAAATCAAAATCTCCCGCAAATGACGCTTATTCGGCTCAAAACTCGACATTTTCGCACACAGAAAAATATAATATACTGATGAAAATTCACTAAGATTTCAAAGTTATTTTGTTAACAAATATACAACCTTACGATAATTAAGTTTTAATTCTGACAATTTTAATCATAACTTACTGGTGAGACTAGCTTTGTCAAAAGGCGGAAACTTATTTGTACACCTTATAATTTTTTCTTTCCTCACTACTCTTGGGGCTGCCTTCCATTACTTTCAATTAAAAGTTCTATTAGTCCGTCTCTCTCTAGAGAAAAAATTTCGTGTAAATAAAAATAAATTTTATATATATATATATATATATTTTTTTTTTTTTTTTTTTAATGATATTGATGAGAGAAGGAGGATCCCCTAAAGGCCAGTATGGGTTGGCCCCTCCATCGTGAAAAGAACAGAGCAGAAGGAAAAGAAGCCGGGATCACGAGCCAATCTCAGAAACTTAGATACAATTCAATATCCAATTTACTAAGGTTTTAGGGCTTCGAGCAGTGGTAATTCTCCGCGCGATAAATTCGGTTAAATTTATCTCCCACTTAAAAATTTGTTTTATTTGATATATATGTATGTTTATTTGCACCTAGCAGAGGACAACCTCATTGATTCTTCTTTATTTCATAATTTATTCGCTATGGGATAGGAATTCGCCCCACAGTCAGTTCCTCCCTTCAAATGTGCAACCACTTGATTTAAAAATTGGTAAAAATTTACACAAATGTAGGTATTTTCGACGGAAAATACCTACTACATTTTAGTCGTTTTCAAATAATTAGTTTTCTTTGACAAAAAATTGTCTGATCTATCAAATTAAACGTGAAGTAAGCCTTTTAAAATTTTATTAAACATATTATATTGTAATTTTTATTTGAACTTCCGTGTAGCGCTCTGAGTCTGCCCTATTCCTATATAATACTATAGATATATATATAGAATCTATATAAAGTGTATCCTCGCAATCAAGGCTTGCAATTGTCCGTTTTTTTTGAATCATTATCATTAACAAGTAGACTTTAGTCAAATAAACAATAAAATTATACCTACTATAGCAAGCAAAAAATAAATAAACAAGCAAAAAATGTAAATTATCCATAATGTTAACATTACTTGCCACTTTGGGTGTTTACTTTTTTGATGATAATAGAAAATGTTCCAAATATAGAAAATGCAGACATACATTTCATGTATGCGTTCCTGTTTAATTTTTCAATTTTACTAATTTACATTTTCTATTTTATTATGGTTAAAAATAAAATAATAATAAATGATTTACCTTAATTTTTTTTAATTTCACTTTAAGCATGACTAGTAATATATATATAAATAAAAACGGCTCATTTATGGACATATGTTTATATCAACAATTTTTGTTCATTGTAATAAAAAAAGACACTCTCCAAAAAGTAGCACCCAGGATTTTATTAGCATTCAGCTAGAATTTACACTATAAATTTTCTATTTAATATTAAATGTATTTTGAAAATAAAAATAATTATTATCAAGTTGGAGCACTCCAAAAATGAACGAATTGAAATGATTCAGAGTATGAAATTCAGGCGATACGATTTTTTATTTATCTGCATATTGATTGTGTCTTGAGGAATTGAAATGTCGAATTAGAATAAGGATGAATTATTACATATAAATTTGCAGGGGAAAAAATGAAAAAATTTTCAAGACTCGGACTGTAAAGATTCTCCGAAAGATTTGCAGAAGGGTGGGTCGTTAAGCTGTAACTGGTTACTATGGTGTATAAAGCCCCCAATAAATAAATTTAAATACACATAAATAAACTATATAAGTTCAATTTGCCGATAGTAGGCGACTTAAAATTTTTAAAGAAATCACCAGAAATTGTTGTCCACTAATTCCGTGACATGTAATAACATTATCCATAACAGCTCGGATTTATTAGACGACAATCTCTCCAGATCTCTTTAGATAAATGAATATGTTCAAAATTTATTTCTTGAAACCCCTATTCTACTCATTTCCTTATGATTTTTCCCATGGCAATACCTGAATATCCGCCCCCCAAAAAATAATTTAAGTATGATTTCTGAAACCCAGATTATAATTAGCTCTTTGTTAGGGAAATACAAACATTTTGGCACCAGAATGAACTTTCTATGACTGCCGGTTGAATTATTTCAGATATCGGAATCCAAACTCACAAAATTTTAAATTATTTTTCTTCGCTTTTCAGACATTTCCAAAAATAATAAGCGGAAAAATCCAGTAAATTCAATACTTTGCCTAATTAATACCTTCCGTGTATACCGAGTAATTTTCTGTCTCAAATTTTTATTTTCACTATGATATCATTTTTATTTCCGGATTATAAAAATTTTAATTAAAATAAATAAAATAAAAAAAATAACTTTGAGGAAATTGAAGTTGTGTTTTACGGAAATAAATAGATATCAATAAATTTTATAACATAATCACGAATATTATGTCATATATAATTTCATATCCTCTGATATATATACGTATTCATTCTAATTATACTCATTTTAAATAAATTGAAGATCATTATCTAGTTTTGTCGCCTATTTTCTATTACAATAGCCGATAGGATTTTCCTCACGTTTTTCCGTAATTTTACTATAAAGAGATATAAGTAAATGCATTCCAATGGAGGAAGATTCCCTTGCGAGGTCAGAGATAATGTGTATCATCTTTATCAAGGTTGTACAATGCAAATACAAATAAATAAGCGTTTTTAATGACCCAGTGCACTCAAGTAATTATGAAAAGACATTTCGAAATAATTTACAATGATGATCGCCATCGGACGGTATCCATGTTCCGGTTGGATTATAAATTGTTTAGTTTAAACCTTCGGAAGCTGAAAATTTATGTTAGGGTCATTAGAATACACGAAATAAGACTCTTTAATTTTGAAGTCATTATTGAATTATTTTAAAATTATTTTTTAATGTTTTAATTATAGTCTCAGCTACATCGGATAATCTATTTTGCTTCCTCTTATCAATGGCGTAGATAGATATTCATCAGCAAGTAAAATCAGTCCGCGGCATTGCTTTTATTTATTTATTTATTTATTTGAATTTAACATACATTTTTTTTACAAAAAATAATATTAGAAATAGGCTCGGAAGAGATTTTTCATTTAATTTAAAATCATGCATTTTTATATTTTTAAGTTTATTAAATGTAAAATTTATAATGGATATTCTCTGAAGAAATCAAAATTAGCTAGGTCAAGGGAATATTAAAAATATTTAGCTGCTTATAATTTTTGGATAATAAGTAAAAATATATTTTTCTAGAGTGGGTTTCACAAATAAAACAAATATATGTTTTGAGTTTTTATCTTCGATATAGTTTTCATTTTGTAACTCCTGATGATGGGCTCATAACCCCAAATATATATCGAAATAAAAACTCAAAACATATATTTGTTTTACTTGTGAAACCCACCCAGAAAAATACATTTTTACTTATTATCTATTAAAATGTTTCACCCAGAACCGACACCAAATTCTTTAAAGCTTATAATTTTGTTTATCTATAAAATATTTTTTTATTTATATTTTTATTTATTTATTTTTTTCTAATATTTTTATAGAAAATCTGGCAAATTGAAAAATTTTTATACAAATTTTTCTTTTCACTCTTTCTAGTTTTGTGGCCTCATGATTTGAGCTTTGGAGGAACTAAGCTACGCCCAGGGGTAGCCACGAGGGGGGGGGGCGGTTAGAACCCCCCCCCCAGGGCAGGGCACATGGGATGAGTACTCCGTATAGAAATAAATAGATTTTCGAAATATGTTTTTTTTTGAAAATATATTAAAAATATAAAAATTTTGTGTTAAATTTATATAAAGTTTATGCTTTCTATATATTCTTAAAATAAAATTAGTTTTATGTCGCTCTAGTATAAATTTTATATAAATTTGAAACAAAAATTTTATATTTTTAATATATTTTCAAAAAATATATAAAAAAGATATTTCGAAAATCTATTTATTTCCATACGGGTAAGTGCCACGACAAACCGTTTCTTATGGCAAACTAACCGTAATTAAATATATTTAATAAAAAATTATGTAATTTTTTAATTTCTTAAAGTATCTATTTGTTTTAATAAAAAAAATTCCCACTGAATATTTTGCTTTGTGGATTGACCCCCCATAAAAATTTTCTGCAGATTAGTAGTGTGTAGCTGAGTCAAAGGCCTTGTTATATTCAAAGTACCGAATCCCAATGGATTTGATTAGGATGGCTTAAAGAAAGATATTGAAAGTTACAGCCCGTTTTTTTTTTTGCTAGAAAATCAACAGCTATACTCTTTTAGAGCGTATGGCATTGCAAGTATAGACAAAAACTCGTTTAAGTAAAGTTTTGAAATGACATCTCCCAATTTACAAAGTCTTCTGATTACGTGCCTACTAGAGAAAATTAAATATAGTTAAATGTTTAATTGAACTTGAAAAAATATTTATCAAAATTAACGGGAATTTTGCACTGGTGGTCTTATCAGAGAGCTCAAAAAAAGTCTTTCGCTTTTTTTTTCAAATTTGGGTATTTTCATTTTTTTTTCTCTTTGGAGAGCTTACAATTTTTTTTATATAACAACCGATCTAAAGAAATAAAACACCATTTGGATATTAAAAAAAGCCTTTACGGACTTTTTTGAAGTTCCAAAACTTTGTTTTACATATCATTCTAAGATGATTTTATTGTCGGACGCTATTCAAAAATTTTAAAATTTTCAAAGTACGACAAATTGATGTTAGATGGTGCTAATGGCAATCACTTGCTTGTAGGATAGTAATTATTAAATTTATTTTTATAATTGATTTTTTGAATTCTAATTGAAAATATACGATACTCTTTCCAATGATGCAAGTTTTCAACAAAACTTACTCTCTACAGGGCTCGAAAATTCCCCGGAAAACAATCGGTCTGTCTGTTGTTTGTCTTTAAATACAAATACGATTAATCCATAACGGTAAAACTTATAGAAGCGAAATTTAAAATTAAACCAGATATTGGTTCGCGATATTATATAAAGGTTTTGATCAATTCTGAATCTTCTAACAATTTATTTCCGGAATGATTAGATATTTTCGGCTTTCACAAAGAGAAACAAAGAGGTTGTCCTCTGCTTGATGCCAATAAATATACACACATATATATCGAAATTATATATCTCTATATATATTATTTATTTGTTTGAGACTATAGTTTCGAAGGCTTAGTCTTCATCATCAGTCTTTTTTTAATTATAGATATCATGGAATCAAGTTTTCGAAACTATAGTCTCAAACAAAGAAATAATATATATATATATTATATACAGATATATAATTTCGATATTTATGTCTGTATGTTTATTTGCATCAAGCAAAGGACAACCTCTTTGTTTCTCTTTGTGAATCAACAACTCTGCTACTCTCGGCAAAGCAAAAACTTTCCAATTTTCGGCTTTATCTGAAAAAACGGCTCAAACAATTTTTTTCGTTTTATGTAGGTAATTATCAAGAATTACATGTTATTTGTTGTCGATAATTTCTAGAAAACGTATGACCTTGCGTCCTTGAGTAAAGTTATTTAAGTATAAATATATATGAAAAGATTTATATACCTAAATAACATGAAGAGAAACAAAGAGATTGTCTTCTGCTTGATGCAAATAAACATACACACCTATATATCGAAATGATATATCTGTATATATATATATATATATATATATATTATTTATTTGTTTGAGACTATAGTTTCGAAGGCTTGGCCCTCATCATTTTTTTAATTCTACCTGGCTATTCAGGTTAGAAGAAAGAAAAAAATTTTCAACATCCACGAGATGCTGTTTTAATGAAAAAATAATATTTATAATTAAAAAGACTGATGATGAAGACCAAGCCTTCGAAACTATAGTCTCAAACAAATCAATATATATATATATATATATATATATACAGATATATCATTTCGATATATAGGTGTGTATGTTTATTTGCATCAAGCAGAAGACAACCTCTTTGTTTCTCTTTGTGATTCAACAACTCTGTTACTCTCGGCAAAACAAAAAAAAACTTTTCATCTAAATAACATGCGTTCAGACACCGAAGCCCTGCATTTTTATTTTCTTTCAAGACAAAACCCAAATAAATAAATTTAGTTATAATTTAATTATATTATTTTAATGTTGGTTTGTTATTCATTTGAGACAAGCAAGTGAAAATCATGTGCTTTGAATTAAACATGCCTAGAATATTTTGTTTTTGATGATTAAGTAAAATTTCTATAAGCCATTGACTTTTTTATCCGAGAATACTGTTGCACTCCCATATTCATTGTGATAAATAGTTGTCGAATTAACTTGTCACCCAATTTATCCACGAAGCGATTTTGATTGAATGCAAATAACTAGGTCTTAGGAAGATTATTGATTTTTTTTTCTTACGTCATGGTAATAGATATAAACTAGCTATAAAGTCATTGTTCTTATTCTGAGAGTATTTAACTTGTACAAAAGCCTCATTTGCTAAAAATTTTATAGCAAAAAATTAGATAAAAAATCTCTACTGGAAGGGTTTTCGAAGTAAGTATATAAAGTATGTAACTTTTAATTGACCTTAAAATAATTCAAAGATATTGTATTGGAATATACATAAAATTTTAACAGCTATAATAAAATAATAATTATGATTTTTATAAAAATAATAAGCATTTACCGATAATTGATATCTATTAAGGAATATTTTTCGAGATATAATAATATATGATTGAATGGGTGTGTAAAAAAGTCTTAAAATGTTAGGAAAAACGAGATAATATAATAAAAAAATTTTAAGAAAAATAAAACCGACTTCAAAAAAATTAAATGCAACAAAAAATACACTAAAAGGTATAAAATAATTATTATTTTATTTAGTTACAACTAAACGACGAAATATTAACATGAAATTACTTTTTGAAGTCGATGCCAAACAAACTATACCTATAAACGAGCGTACCCGCCAAACGTACTAAATAAGATCCGTCGAGTGCGATTCATAAAAGGTATATGTTTGGCACCGACTTCAAAAAGTAATTTCATGTTAATATTTCGTCGTTTAGTTGTAACTAAATAAGATAATAATTATTTTATACCTTTTAGTGTATTTTATTTGTTGCATTTAATTTTTTTAAAGTCGGTTTTATTTTTTTCTTAAAAATTATTTTTATTTTTCTCTTCTTAGTGGTGTTATTAATAGTGATCATATCATCAGAACTTGACCAAATTAATATGGCACCATCCCTAAGATACCCCTTTCCAATAAAAAAAGAATCATCGAAATCGGTTCATAAACAGAAGTTAGGCCTGAACAAATCTAACAAAAAAGGTCTAATACCAATAAAAAAAACGGGACCAATTGGAAGCTAGACTAGACGCAATTCAAAAAAAATTTCAAAATCGGTTCACAATTGGCGGAGATATGAGGTATCATATACACAAAAAAAAATTCAGTCGAATAGAGAACCACCTCCTTTTTTGAAGTCGGTTAATAAAAATCTTCAGATAAAATTCTTTTGGTGCTTTAATTAATAAACTATAATTTCTTCGTTTGAAAATGTGTTTTTCCACATTTAGGACATCAAACTTTTTATTCAGTGAAAGAATTTGACTAATTATACTTTGGCTTTAGTCTGGGTAGAAATATTAAAAAATAATGAGCTAGCTTTTCAAGTAGCAATGTCGCTATGAATTAGGAAAGGGCGAAAAAGTTTCTAACATGGATCTAAAGTCTGTTATTTCTATTAATTTAATATATAGCATATATTATACTTATACACTATATAAAAGTGAATTCAAGGTGACAAGAAAGCTTTTGCAGATTCAAGTGCAAGCAAGATAAAAGAAAGAAATTTGGGTCTCTTAATTAAAGAATGAGTCTACTAGGTTGATAAATTTGCTGATCACCTAGACCTAGAGGCTATTAACAGTATCTTGTGGATGAATTATTTTAATTATAATATTTGAAAATGATCTAAATTTTTTTCAACGAAAAAATTCGATCGTGACAGCAACGAAATGAGCATGAGTAATCAAGCCAAGGTATAAGGGATTGAACTGTCGTAGGGGTATATGGGGTTGGGAACCCCCCCCCTCCCCTCTTGCTTGTGATTTTCTTTTTACTTTACCATACAGGGTATGGTCAAGTATTGTAATCGTGAATGAAAAAAGTGGGTTTTTTTCCATCTTTTTTTCGAAATATCTCAAAAACGGCTAAAACTATTTTGATTAAAAAAATTGAGCTAAACCATGACATTTCGCTCTACAAAAAAGCTCTAATAAGTGAACATCGAAAAAATTATATTTTTTGAGATAATAATTGTTTTGTCAAAATGTCTGTTTGTCTGTGCGTTACCAAATTTTTGTGGACGAGCTAGCTCAAAAACTAGTGTGAATATCGAAACCAAATTTCACACGTAGTTTTGGTCCATTGAGATTCTAGGCCATTGGAGCAAACTCAACCAAATTTTGTATACATAATCAGTGGACCCCCAGAAGTCTAAAAATGCAAAAACTAACAGCCCAAAATGGGGGGGGGGGGTTTAGGGTCAAAAAATGAAAATCTTGGCCATTTACCAAACTCAACCAAATTTTGTATACATAATCAGTGGGACACCAGAAGTATAAAAATGCAAAATCTACCCCCCCCCCTACATGATTATAAATAATTTTAGGGGCCAGGTTGTATGGTAAAGTCAAGTGGATGGCCACATCAGAACCCATCAGCTTATTTTAAACCAGAATAAAATTGAATTATTAGATATTTAATTATTAATTACTTTTAAGGAGTTCGGTGTTGGTTCTAGGTGAAACATTTTAATATAATAATAAAACTTGAGTAAGATACGAGGTAGGTTCACAAAAAAGAAATAAAACAAAATTGAGTTTTGAATTCGATATATTTCGGGGGTTAGCCCATCATCATCAGTTTTCTTAGACTCCTGATGATTGGCTAACCCCCGAAATATATCGAATTCAAAACTCAATTTTGTTTTATTTCTTTTTTGTGAAACCTACCTCGTATCTTACTCAAGTTTTATTATTATATTTAATTATTTTTTTGGAAGAGGTATCCCTATTCCTTATAACATTATTAGTGATTTGATACAAATATTTTCTTCAAAACTTTTTTCAAAATAAAACCTAAAATTTAACAAAAATGTTTTTTTTTTTTAAATTATAGATTTGATTTTATAATTTTTAAATAATAATAAATACAAACGGATTTGAAGGTTACTATAAAAAAATTTGATATTTAGAAATTTCGATATATGTACATAAACATTATATTGCAAATTTTTCATTTTCTTACAAAAATCAATTATGTATAGTTTATTTTTTAGACTTAATGACTTTTTAGAAATTAATCTATTAAAGAAATTTATTGTTAAAAATGTACAAATATATATTTAATTTGAGAATTCCCTTTCAATAAACTAAAAAATGTATCTAAATGCTTTTTCGTAAACAAACTCCCGGTCTTCCGTGAATTTCTATAACAGGTTTTTTTTTTTTTTTTTTTAATTAATATATAGGTATTCCTTCTTATGAAAGAAATCCATGGCTTTTTGACTGCAATAGATACCTATATGAAACATTTTGTTCACGATGTAGAATTTTATTAGAAATACAGAAAAATGTTTTTCTAATGAAAATTCAAGGTTCCTAAAAAAAATTCGATATATAGAGATTTTCGATATAATAATAATAATAATAATAAGAACTTTTATTTTTCTCAAAAGTACATAATATAGCAAACATATCATTTATTCACCATACAAATAATCTGACTGATGTGTTCTAATGTGGCCATCCACTTGACTTTACCATACAACCTGGCCTATATTTAATAAAATTATTTATATTCATGTAGGGGGGGGGGGTTAGTTTTTGCATTTTAGACTCCTTGGGGGCCCAGTGATTGTGTATACAAAATTTGGTTGAGTTTGGTACAAGAGCCTAGATTTTCATTCCCCCCCCCCCCATTTTGGGCGGTTTGTTTTTGGATTTTTAGACTTCTGGGGGTCCACTGACTATGTATACAAAATTTGCTTGAGTTTGCTCAAATGGCCTAGATTTTTAATTTTTAACCCCCCTCCACCCCTTAATTTTGGGCCGATATGCACCAAAATCTAATCAGCTCTTAATCTCAATGGACCAAAACTACGTATGAAATTTGGTTTCGATATTCAAACTAGTTTTTGAGCTAGCTCGTCCACAAAAATTTGGTAACCCACAGACTAACGGACACCCAACCAGACAACCAGACAGACAGACTAACTAACAGACATTTGGACAAATTAATTATTATCACGAAAAATATAATTTTTTCGATGTTCACTTAATAGAGTTTTTTGTAGAGCGAAATGCCATGGTTTTGCTCAATTTTTTTAATCAAATTAGTTTAAGCAGTTTTTGAGATATTTCGAAAAAAAGAAGGAAAAAAAAACATTTTTTTGGTAAAGTAAAAATAAAAAAATAACGAGTTAAAACTCTGGTCAAATAGACCTTCAATTTTGAGTAGAGTTAACAAATAACGAATAAAAAAAATTATCTTAAAAGCGAGACGTTACTCTGATAGATCTTCGATATATGGGAGTTCGACTACATATACATATATATTCATTTATGAAAGACCAAATTTGTTTTTCGTTCTTTAGATGATTCTAAATAAATGAAATCGAAAAAAATGTAACCTTGAATTGCAAAAACAACAACAAAAGAAGTTTGCAGACCGATTCGCTTTACGCATTTTAATCAACAAGATCATTATCATTAAAACAAAAACGTGAGAAGAGGAGTTCAATCAACGCAAGCGGACAGAAAAGACAAAAGGATTAGCAAGATGTATAATAAAAAAAAAAAAAAAAGATTAATTTAAAAGGGAGGAAGAGATGAGAGTAATTAAGGTCAGGGGTTAGGGCGGCTCGGCTACTTGTTAAAAAGAAAAAAGATTGTAGCTGTACCTGTAATTGAAAGGACGGTGTAGGACATCTCGACCGGGTCTCCGGTGTCTGCTGTCCGAGAGGACTGAGCCTCGATAGGTCCCTCGCGAATCCCAGCCGCCCGCCCGCGGGGCCACAAGTGGAGGGGACCGAGGGGATAAGGTCTGCACGAGGCCTTGACCTCGCCGGAGTTCCTCTACTTTGCCACGGCAAATGACATCCACTTGCAGATGCTGAAATTAGAAAGAAAAACAATTAAAAGTAAATTGAACACAAATTACTCGGTAGGTACAGGCGAAGCTCGCTGGACGGACTGAGTTTTGAATTTGTTCAAATTTTTTTTTTTTTTTTTTAATTAATTGTAATGTAGAGAAAAATCAAAGCATGTTTTTATTTCTGGCTTTCTAGTTACCCACGATAATAAGAAGAGAAAGTATTAGGTTTGTTTTGGGGCACTAATCTATCTATATATATATATAAAATTAAGGTTTTGTCTGTACATTGCTCAAAAAAATTTTGGTTGCACCTGTTTCAAGCAAAGTTATGAACGAAAACACCATCAACAAAATTCCTGTCTGTATGTATGTTTCCGTCGTTTCCGAAAAGTTGCTCGCATTTCACGTAAAAACAGCTGAAGGGATTATTATGAAATTTCATATTTGCATTAGATGTCTTCTAACTTACGTTTATAGCTATATAACGTTTTGATATTTTGACCCCAGAAGGGGGTTTGGGGTGGCGCAGGAAAGAAAATTATCAAATATGTAGCGGCCCGCTCTTTGCTCATGGCGACGAGCCTTGAGCCACGGCCGCTAGATGACTCAGTCGGATCGTTGCGTCGTTTAGCATAGTGAAATATTATCACCCATGCTATATTAAAGCGACTCGATTCGACTGGAGAAGCGAACGGATTCGGACATTCGAATCTGGAGGGGCCAAAGGCCAACCAGCAGCCCCTCCCCTCCACACACCCTATATGAACACGCAACCTACAACCTGCAATCAACAGATTGTTAGGACCCCATCGACTTGATGGGGCGCACAAAGCACCACACAGCACTCACCTCACGAGAGCCCTAACAATAAATACATAACTACTAAACTATTAACTCTACGGCAAATTTTATTATGAGCAAAGTTGTAGAGGATGTGATTTCCGACAACTTTTGTTTAAAAAATTCCCCCAAAAAACCACCCAAAAAGGGGGGGGGTCAAAATATGAAAATTCTTACCCTTGGAGCCAACTTAACCAAATTTTGTATACATAATCTGTGGGTCACTAGAAGGCTAGAAATGCAACAACTAACCACCCAAAATGGGGGGGATCAAAAAATGAAAACTCTTACCCTTAGAGCAAACTTAACCAAATTTTGTATACATAATCTGTGGGTCACTAGAAGACTAGAAATTAAAAAAACTGGGTGCGCGGTGGGGTCCGAGGGTGCAGGGTGGAGTGGAGGGTTTAGGTGAGGGTCCAGAGGCGTAATGAGGGGGGGCTAAGGTGAGGGCCCAGTGGCGTACTGAGGTGGTGCAGGGTGGGATCCGGGGTGGGTGGGTGCGAAGTAGTGGTGTGGGGCGGGGTGGTGCAGTGAGGGTTCAAGTGAGGATGAGGCTTAGTGGGGTGATGTGGGGTGGGGTGGGTGGGGCGCGAGGTAGTGGTGCGGGGTGGAGGGCCCGGAGGTGGGGTCCGAGAGGGTGGTGGGGGTGGTGCTGGGGCTAGGGTGCGGGGTGGTGGGGTGGGGGCGATGGTTAGGCACGGGTGCTTGGTGCGGGGTTCTGGGTGGGATTTGGAGGGGGAGTGGTGGTGGGAGTGTGGTATAAGGGAATTGTTCGTGGGTTGGGGTCCAGGGGGTGCCCCCCGGCTAGTGAGGGCTGCCGAAGGCGAGCCTTGCAGCTAATATTATAATAAAATTATTGTAATTAAATTTGACTATAAAAAGTCAACTATTAACAGAGTAGGTATGTATATCAATTATCAAAATTACATCTGACCATTTTTGATGATTTAATAAAAATATGAATATATATAGTAGATTTCCTGAAAAAGATATTTCAACAGTATATGCTTTATGCAATATAATTCAATTCGTCCGAATAGATCGGATTACGTTCAATATAATATCTTTCAATTAAATGATCAATACATGTTTTAATTGTCTTGATGTTCGGAGAGAAGAGCCCTTTTGGTTGAGAAAGAACCTAAAATAACAAATTATCATTAGTTTATATTCATTTATAAGTAAGTAATGTTATGATAAATAAATTGAACAGATTTGAACTCACCTCCTGAATAAGTGCAGTATCTCTAAGGGTTTTTCGTGCTTTCATAATCCGGACAATTGTACAATCTATTGTGGTATTTCCTTTCTGCGTCAACATTGCCCTGGGCTAGTTTCACCTTTTTTGGAATATCTCGCTTTAGAGGGCGAGCACTCAGTTTAAATTTTGTAAATGTATTCTTAAATTCCAAATTTAGAGATGAGACGGTTCCTGCTTAGCACTAAGCGAGGCTCTTTGTAGTATGGTCTTAGCCTAAGGTTTTATGTAATTTCGGTCCACGATGGATTAAAGCACTCGATACTGGTAAAGACACTTTCACAATAGCTTCGGACATTCCAAAGACCCCCAATCAGGTCTGGAATGATAATCTTCTTGACAAATTAACTTCCCTGGCCTCCCCTCGAGCCTCTGCAAGTTGTTTGAAAGCTTTCTTGGTTTCTACTTAAATACTCGTAATCTAAATAAAAATGAAATCATTTTTAATTTTTGCACATTAGCATAACTATACGTGTAGAATCGTATGATTGTGTATTTGTTTTTTCAAATTTTCAGCTATTTTTTTGTTGAAAGCTAATATTGATGGCTTTCTTGTGTGTGTGGGGGGGGGGGGGGGGGTTAAAGAATTGGAGAACAACTCAGATTTGATACAATATTATATTGTATTGGCAAAATTTCAAGTTGATGATCGGGTATCTGGAAGGGATAAAAATTGGATTACAAGATTGGATGCTAATAGCTTGTATATAATAATAATAATAATATACCATAATTCATTTCTTGTTAATTATTGACATTATCTTGGTTTCGATATCAGTAGGTGATGGGGGATCGTTGTTCCCCTGATTTCTGCTGAATCTGATTGGGTACTACATAATCATGGTGGACTACCACTGACAAGTCGATGTCCATGTTTACCTGTCTAAAGATGCCCTCGAGTTTTTGGCCAAGTTTCTGAAAGTGACTATCGGTATTTTGGCATTCTACCTATTTGTCCTGATAGTCGACTGGTCAGATGTTGCGGCGCATCTTTCTATGTGGAATCCGAATCAAGAGAATTGATGGACAATGAACACCTGCCAGAAGTTACGACTTTAGGAACGACCACTTTGGCTGATGCTGATGAGGGAACAACAGAACAACCTAACAATTTGTATATTGTTTTTGATAAAAATAGTAACAAAGAAAGATCAATGAAAGATGATCAATCATCGTTGGTTGTTGTCCTTCCAGAGACAACTCCAAGTGAGCCTGATGAAACTGAAGCCACTACTGTAGAGACTCAAGCTACAATCACCATGGAAATGCCATCCGTAGAAACTACTACACACTCAAACCAAAGAGAATCTATAAAATCGATTTTAGCGAGAAGACGTCCACCTTTATTCCGTCCTAAAACATCAGCACTAATCGTCAACAAGTTAAAAATTCAATTCCAATAGTACAGAAAAATAGGTCTTTTTGTTTAGTTTTTTCGAAATATCTCACAAAATATTAAAATATTAACGAAAAAAGGCCTACAATGAAGCTATTTGAATTTTTTTTTTTTAAGAAATATAAATTATTTTTAGAAAAATGTCACAAGTTAGTTAGTTAGACAAGTATAGATTGAAAAGTGGTTGCAATTTCAAGTGTTTCTGATGTACATAGAAGATACCTACATAAAATTGGACACTCACAAACGAACGTACAAACCGACAGACATTTTGAAAATAATTGTAATATTTACTATTAATTTAATTAATGTTTTTCGATATTCACTATATACGACTTTTTTGTAAGCCACAACGCGTGCTTTTGGTTAGTTCCAGTAGTTGCAGAGAAATCGGAATAAAACCGGAATAAAGCATGATTATAGTGCTTTTCCTTGTTTCACTCTTTTATATAATTTAATTTTTTTTTTTTTTAATATTATTTTTCTTTTTCTGTTTTTAAAATTCAACATTTACCTACATCTTAAAAGTGAAATAAAATTTCAAGCTTCTATAGATCTAAGAGTCGTTCCTGAGAAAACGTGAATAAACCAATAAGCCGGGGTATTTAGATTTACATAAATATTTACTATTAATTTAATATTATGTTTTTCGATATTCACTATATACGACTTTTTTGTAAGCCAAAACGCGTTCTTTTGGTTAGTTCCAGTAGTTCTTTTGGACAAAGAATTAATCCACGAATAAGATCAAGAATAGAAAATACAATGTCATTTGGAAATCGATTTCTACAAGAAATGTCGAGTTTCCATAATTTATTTATGGACAAATTAAAATAACATTTTAAAGAAGAAAAAAACAGGTACAATTAATAAACCATTTTTCACTTATTGAACAATTAATTCAAATAAATAAATATTACTACAAAAAAGAAGTTTGAAGAAAAAAAAATGAAATTAAAAATTAATTTAATTTCAAACGGGCTACCAGCTAAGAAACATCAAATTTTCAATATCCATACGGCAAGAAAAACAATATTTATAATTAAAAAAGACTGATGATGAAGACCAAGTCTTCGAAACTATAGTCTCAAACAAATAAATAATAAATATATATATACAGATATATCATCTCGATATATATGTGTGTATGTTTATTTGCATCAAACAGAGGACAACCTCTTTGTTTCTCTTTGTGAATCAACAAAACATCGGCAAAACAAAAACTTTTCAATTAGATGTTTCACAGACTTAAATTTTTTTTCATTTGTATGATATTTATATATTATAATCTCGAAACTCGAATAGAATAAGATAAATAAATACAAATTGAATGATTATTGTGGTAATAGTCAATTTTTTATTATTATATGGGTGCTAAAAGAATCTATGTTTCAAATACTATCTGAATATGATTAGTATAAGAGATAAGACGACTGATTGACTGAGACCCTGAGAGATGTAAAATATAAGCACAAGAGCTAAATTATTTGATGACGATTTGATTTTTTTCTTATATTCTACATTTTGGCTCGAAAGTTTTGAAGGAGGGAATCTAATGGATTCATCGTTTTCATAATGCAAATATTGTGGCACTAGAACTAGAATGAATTTTTTAGGGATTTCCGTTCTTGCGTTATCGAAATATAAACTCGCAGATAAAAAAACAATTATGCTTCAAGATGATTTTTCTTCATCATATTTAAGACATTTCTAAGAACATTAAGCAAAAAATAAATATGTTGTGAATATTGCCAGGCAAAGCCGTGATAGAAATAATATACCTATACAATATAATATTGTTTGTTGACACATATTATATTTTACTTGGGGCTCAAGTCAGGTGTCTTCAACAGATTGATTGCTTGAATTGAAGCTTTATCGACCGAATATTACGACCCAAAGTCGGATTAATTTTTAAATGTAGTCAATACTATTTTGAACAGAGATTATTAAATTACCATAAACATAGCATTTCGGCGAGCAGGCCCCTCATGCCATCTTCAACTGGTGATGAATTATCTTCTTAAATAATATTTCGAAGAAGCATAAATTACAGTTAGTCCAGATTCCATATTCATTTGGAATCATATTAGGTCATTCAGGAATTAAAATATAATTGCCTATCCATTGCTTGATGAAAAATCTATTTTTTTGAGATTTTGATATGATACAATTCCAAAATATTCTATTATTTTATGTTAATACAATTTTTTTTCTTTCAAAAAGCGTGAACAATTTATTAAATATTTTTGAAGCTTTAGCAGTATTTAAATGACACGACATTTAGTATAATTATGTTATATATTTTTATTAAATTTAATAATATTATTAATCTATTCTCAAACGCCTCCCAATCGATCACAAACCCAAGGGTCGAAAATAATTTTTTCTCTTTGCCCCGGGACGCAATCACAATGAGGCCTCGTCATAAGACAATTATTAATTAAATTAAATTAACGAACGAAGAAAAGATTTTAATATTATAGACAAAAGGATCAGCCGAGATTCAAACCTGGGATCTTTGCATGTGTACTGCAATGCTTTGTCATAAGAGCTTTAGCTCCTATATCCACTAAGCTACTGATCCCTGAACCCAAACTAATACCTAATCTCTATATGAATATGGAATTTCTTTAATCTCTTGCTCGTTCATTTTTATCAGCTCTGTAGTCGCCTGACTGTATTTTAAACTATTCTCAAACGCCTCCCAATCGATCACAAACCCAAGGGTCGAAAATAATTTTTTCTCTTTGCCCCCGGACGCAATCACAACGAGGCCTCGTCATAAGACAATTATTAATTAATTCTTCGTTCGTTAATTTAATTTAATAATTGTCTTATGACGAGGCCTCATTGTGATTGCGTCCCGGGGCAAAGAGAAAATATTATTTTCGACCCTTGGGTTTGTGATTGATTCTCTATAGGCTTTCGCCTGTTCTTCCAATAAGAAAAAAAGAATAAAAACGTTAGTTTATTGCTGCGACATCCTTCCATCTTTTTTTCGGCCGCCCTCTGCTCCGTGTGCCACGTGGGCGATTTTCCTTCACGATTTTTGCAAGGCGGTCATCCGTCATTCGTTCCACATGTTCCCCCCATCCTCTCTTTCTCACATCGATCCATTCCACTATATCCTGGATTCCGCTTAGTTCCCTTAGATCATTGCTGCGGATTCTATCCCTTAATGTTTTCCCGTGTATAGCCCTTATTATTCTCATCTCTGTTGTTCGAAGTAGTTGTTGGGTGGTAATTGTTGATGCTCTGGTTTCTGCTGCATATGTCAACACTGGACGTACGCAGGTCTTATAAATTCGTACTTTGCTTTTTGCTGACATATATTTGTTTTTCCAGACCAAACCATATAGACATCCAGCTATCATAGCTCCTTTTGTTACTTGGGTTTTAACCTCTTGGCTGAGATCTCTGTGCGCCGAAATCTCGGCTCCCAAATAGTTTAATTTTTCAACTTGATCTATTGTTGTGTTTTTAAGTTTAATTTCACAGTTAAGGTGTTCTTTCGCTATCACAATACATTTTGTTTTTTCAATGGATATTTCCATATTTAATCTTTCTGCAATTTGATCGAATTGAGACAAGAGAGTTTGCAGATTTTGCTCGCTGTCCGACACCAAAACCACGTCATCAGCATAGCACACAGCCTGTATGGAGTTTTCTCCCATTTTGTATCCAAGATAGGTAGTCAAATATGCTAAAATTTTATCCATAATGAGATTGAAGAGCAAAGGGCTTAACGAATCGCCCTGCCTCACTCCACTTGTTATTGAAATAGATCCCGATATCTGGTTATTCGATTTTATTTTTGCTCTTGTAATTTGTGTTTAGATCTTTTATTATCCTAATTAATCTTTCTGGAACCTCTCTTTCTCTGAGACAACCTATTATATCTTCTAATTTTACCCGATCAAAAGATTTTTTAAGATCTATGAAACATAAGTATGCCGGGTTGTTGAATTCGATTGATTTTTCAACATCTAATTTTCGATAATAATATATGATTTAAACAAAATCAAATGAGTTTAGTTGAAAAAATAGGAAAACAGCTAAAAATAATATCAAGAAAAAAGTTGAAAATTTCAGATGATACATTTCAGTAGTATTGACTTGTGACATGGAGCTTAGAATAGTGGATTTGTAAAAAAATATGTTATGATCGATAATCAGCAATCCACATAGACTATATGATTTATACTATATTTAGATTTAAAAATGTGTGATTTTAGAAGGAGATGTGATTCATAAAGGCTAAGTAATGCAATAGTTAATAAAAAACAATTATATATAGTAATAAAAAGAGATAACTTATTTATTAAAAAGTTATTAATTAATATTTTTCAGTAGCTTGAACTTTCTTTTAAAAAATCTTTGTTATTTTTAATTGCATCAAAAAATTCACTACAATTTAGATTCCATTTAGCTTTAGTGTGCAATAAAACAATTCACAGAGCTCTCTTAGGGCCGGTTGTATGTCGGTTGGTAAACTCTTTTTAACCGTTGCCAAAGGGTAAATGGCTGGGATGGCCAATCAGATGAAAGTGCCTGTCATCTCATTGGCCAACGGTTAAAAAGAGTTTACCAACCGACAGAGAACTAACCCTTAGTTGAATTACTTCAACCTTTTAATATGGAAAAAATTCGTCGGGTTTTCGTGTTGTCTACCATAGAGAGGCTGCATTTTTTGAGTTATGTATATACCTATATATAACTTTTTAATGTTTTCTAAATAACAAAATGACAAACTGGCAGTTTCACCGGGTCCATACCTTAAAACCGAGATGTACCTATAGTTAGCCTATCATTAAGCAATTGCCTCTCAAAGGGTGCCATATCATCTGAGCTCTTTCTTTTCTTCCACCATCTCATTTGTCTAATTATATTAAGAACTAAAAACGAAAATTGAAGATATTTTCTTACTGCCTGAGGAAAAACTAATAAGAAAAGGGATAAAAATAAAACAAATTCCACTCTACAAAAAAGTCATTAGGATTGACAATTTTTTTTTCTAAAATTGCAAAAAAAAAATAATATTAATTATTCACAAGTATTCTTCAATTAACCTTTATTTTTATTTCTTATAAAAAAATCACATTTTTATTTTTTAACAAAAAAGTAAATTCTAAAAAGTAGGTCTTTCAATTAAAAAAAAAAAAAAAAAAAATAGAAAATAATTACAAATACATATTTATTGTATAAATTTTTCATTTAGCTTCTAAAAAAGGCAATTATCGTTCTTCTTTTAAAATTTTAAAATAGTTACTATACTCATTTATCATTACAATTCAATATCTTATCAACACAACTTATTACATTTTGAGATACATCTCATTTTTTTTTTTTTTTTTTTTTTAATATTATTATTTCTTTTTAATAAACGATTTACAAAAAGTTAAGATTCAACAATTATTATATAAAAAAAAATTGTATTTTTGAGAGATTGAACAGTACATAAAGTTCCTAAAAAAATAGATGGGAGTATCTGATAATGAACCTTCTTAAATAAGTTCCCAAGCACTTGGTTTTATTTTATTTTTTTCGTTGTGGAATGTTTAAGAGCAACATTAACAGTCTCAAAACAACATTGGGTAAAAACATTATTCATAATATAATAATTAATATAATAATAATATAATATAATAATAATAATAATAATAATAATAGTATAAATTACTTACAAAGTCATGAGTTGTAGTTTATATAAAATCTCAAGTTCTTTCTTTAAAAAAGTGTCTCTATGTCTAAGTACACGAGGGGCGGACCCCAATGCTATTTGTACAATAGATTAAAAAAAATGAATGTTGGCGTTTGTCACGCACTCTATATACAATGATCATGGGCGAAGGTCTCTAGCCTAATGCAGTGAATGTACATGGTGATAAGTTAGGGCTTGTACAAGAGTGTCCTCTATACAGGGCGAGGCGAGGGGCTAGATGTAGATGGCCTCCGCTGGCTTGGTGTGTTGGGAGGGCACGTTTGGAGGGAAGCCGGTTGGACTGTGGTCGATGCCCTCCGACCAGTCCGATGTAGAGTGCGGCGACGAGGAGGACCAATGGCCAGGGGATTCCGGTGATGGTGTCGGGAAATTGTCCGGCGCCTGGATATAATGTTGCGGTGTCACCTCCGCGTTTTGTGAGTGTTGCGACGGCGGCGTCAAGTAATGATAATATGTTTGCTGCTGCTGCTGCTGCTGTTGTTGTTGTTGCTGTTGTTGTTGTTGTTGTTGTTGAGATATTGATGCCGCAGGCGGAGGCGGCGGCGGAGGAGGCAGACCGCCGCCCATTGCCGCAGCCGCCACACCGTTGTAATCGAGGAAGTCGAAAGTCGGCAGCTGTGGCAGACCGTGTTTCTGCTGCGTGGCTGCACGCATGGCTGCCATATGGGTGGGCGAGGTGGGCAGCGATGGCCGAGATTTCGCTGGGCTGGGCGAGCCAATGTAGCTCGTGGGCGGCGACAACGAGCTGGTGGAGTGTGGGGGCGACAGCGTCGACGGGTGCTGCAGCGGCTGCAATTGCAGTTGGTGTAAAGCCGACTGCTGTGGCTGCTGTTGCGGCTCGTGGAACCCATACGGGCCCACGTAGGTCTCCATCGACGGGAAACTCTGTTTGATGCAGTCGTCGTAGGCAGGCGGCTGCTTGATATGGACACCTGCTGCCGCTGCAGCTAAGTCCAAGTGCATTGGCAGTCCTAAGCCGCCATTGGTGTACAGACTGGGGTCGAACGCGTTGACTGTGTCTGGGGAATTGCTGGGAGAGAGGCTGGCCACGACAGCCGCCGCTGCAGCAGCTGCACTGGGCGGCTCCGGCTTCTTGGCCTTCTTCACGCTCGGCTTGCGTCGCACCGGCTGAGGAGCCTCGATTCCTTCGGGACTGGTAGGGGAATTCGCCTGGAATAAGAACAGAGGATGTTAGTCAACCTTCGACAGTTCCCGGATTCAATTACTCGCTTAATCTCTATTATGAAATGTCCAATGTCAGAGGCAAGCCTCCATTAGTATTACATCATGTTAACGAATCAATAGATTCGAATAATTATACCTATCCCGATTACTCGATTAAATTAATTACCTGTAAGGTAAAGCAGTAAAGGAAATGAAAAATAAATTGATAAGCTATCTCCTATATATTAATGCATTCATATATAGAAAATCAATTAAATTCCTATTATTGTAAGCAAGGGGCCAATTTTATATTTTTGTTTATGGACCTATAATTTCTAGCTACACCACTGAAAAGAACCCAAACAAAACAGCTAGTTTTTAATCATTTAAAATACATTTTTTAATAAAAGAAAATGTAACTATTAGAATGTAGTCAAATTTTCATTTGTTTTCATTATATGAACGAAGAGCGATTGAATCAACCAGTTCGCTCCAAAGACTCAAATAAATATTAAATACAAATAGAAAAGTATTTTTATTTTTCCGCAGAAAATGTTATTCTGATCTATTGAGAAAACGAACCTTCAACAAATGTAAGGAGGTGTAGGAAGTAGATCTAATATGGTAAAAACTTTTGGGAAGTACTGAAGTGAATAATTTAATTATAGGTTTTTGGAATAGTAATTTCTTAGTTTCTTAGTATAATATATAAATAATAAAATTGAGGTAAAATAAAGGCAGCGTACGTTTCTAACCTGCGCGGAATTCTTAGGCCTTTTCTTGCTCTTGGATTTACTTCCAAGAGGGCCATTACCCGACCCTCCTCCACCTATCACTGTTGGGTGGGTGATCAAATTGTGATGGTGATGATGGTGATGAGGTGAATTGCCAAGCAACGTGGGTCCGTTGGACATCACCGTCACCATCTGTGGACTTCTAGGCACGTGTTCATCAAGGAGACGTACAATATCGTGGTGTAAACGTTCGCTGGCCACATCGCGTGGTAATCGATCCATATGATCGGTGATCTCGCGATTGGCAAAATTATCCAAAAGTGCTTTGCATGCTTCAAAACTGCCTTCCCGGGCAGCGAGGAACAAGGAGGTTTCATCTTTGTCATCTTGAGCGTCTCGGTTCGCTCCATGGGTGAGAAGAATATTCACAGCGTCAACGTTATTGACGGCGGCGGCCCAATGGAGGGCTGTCTTGCCTGAATTGTCTGCGGCATTGATGTCAGCGTCTGCGTTTATTAAATCTTCAACCATCCCTTCGATGGCCAAACGAGCAGCTAAAATAAGAGGAGTTGTGCCATCATGCATTCTTGCGTTCAAATTGGTAGCTCGGTTCCTTAAAAGAATCTGGAAAATTAAAAAAGAAAATTTAGTTAAACAAATAAATACATAGATTTTATAAAAAACAATTTCTAAATCGCAAATAATATGCTCGAATATAAAAATTTTGTAATGAAAAAATAAAATATGAAAAGGATGGGGTAAAATAAATATGTGACTTTCTTTTTTTAATACCCATTGTCATCTCTGGTGTAGTGCTTGCAATGCACAACATTGACTGATATGGGCTACAAAAAAAATTGTTATTTTCATATTCCATCCTAGCCTCAGTATATGGCTGTGATAAAACGAAAGTGGTTGAGATATGGGCCTCTGGCTCACTGAGGAAAGAATAGAGAAACTACCTCAGACCTCATTTTCTCAACTAAGACTAACTAACTTTCTCACTTTCTTTAATAGTGGAAGTGAAGAGGATCCAGACTCACTATTATTCAAACATTCTTTTGTTAATAAAAATGTTGATTCATCTCAGTTAGAGAATTAACAAAATATTAATAAAAAAGATTTATGTTTTTAGATTATTGAATTTTCTTATTATTATTATAAATAGCAGTTATCCAAAGATGAGAAATCGTAATGAACTTATTCTAATGGGTAATAAATACCGTTTTATATGAATAATTTTATATATATACCTATACTTATATATATTCATATTGTATAATATTTTTACGGTTTCTTGTAGTTAGAAATAATTATATTTGTAGTATACTTGAAATTTACCTGGAAAACACCCATAGCATCGGCGGCGACAGCTGCGTGTAATGGAGTTCTTCCCGTGCTGTCCTGTGAATTAGCATCACCACCAGCATCCAAAAGACGTTTCGCAGCATCTGCTCGAGCAAATCGGGCTGCCAAATGAAGTGATGTTTCTCCTGTTTTATCCATTGTTGCATTTAATTCAGCTCCTGAAAATTTTAAATAATAAGTAAACTGGTTCATTCAAAAAAAGAAAAAAAAAGAAAATGAATTCAGATACTGACCATGGGCTACGAGATCCGCAATGACTGCTGCTGTCTGGTCTGTGTCCTCTTCGTCTTCACCAGTGTCGATACCGCCTCCTCTGACAGCAGCCACCATCAACGGAGTCATTCCACATGGTCCCCGGACATCTCCTTCATGGTGTGATTCCATGCTAGGCGGTGTGAGGATTGCTGGATCAGGTCTTGGTCTTATATCTGCCGCTTCGAGATGTTGTTGAGACCACATTCGTGGTTCGCCTGAAGCAGCCACTGCATCTTCGTAATCAGTTATTACAGTATGATCGCTTGCGTAGCCTGCATCTCCACATGCTCGGATTCTTTTCGGTGGCGGGAGATCACTTTCATCATCGGACCATTGGGTGCCTGGGCGAACACCTCCAGATCCAGGAATCGTTGTATGTATTCCTCCGTTGCCGACACCACCCATATCCACGTCGATACACCCAACAGACGCTTGTTTGTTGAGATTTCGCATTTCTTGTCCATCAGGACCGCGACGTCTGGAACGACGTCGTTGGCCGCTGTTGTTTCTCAAGAATCCCTCCGGGAACCAGGTGATTCCGACTGCTCGCTTTCGTTGGGCGGTAACGAGCACTCCAATCAAGAGTCCAGCCAGAAGAACAATGACGACACCAATGAAAACATATTTGACATTTGGTGGGGAGACAGAATCGGGTCCATCAGGACGATCTGAAGTTACACCTCGTACTTGGTAGATGGGAAAGGAAGTGTCAAGAGAGTGAATAGCAGCAGTTGCGGCAAGAAAATCCGCAGCCTATGGAAAAATAATAATACCATTAGTTATAGATCAAAGCAATCTCATTTCTAATTTTAAATATTTAAAAAAAAAGACAACTTTTTTAAAATTATTTTTGGTTTATTGAATCCAAAGTTAAATTTAATCCATGGAATGCCAAAATACCTAAATTTTCAATATAACATATTTTTTTCTACTAGATATTTAATAGGAGTGTTAAAATAATCTACATATGGTTGTATATGTGAATTAGTTTCATTAATGGGAATTTTAAATAATTCTCAAAAATTTGGAGTTTGGGAAAAACCGAAACAAAAATTAATTCGAAAGTCACTTTTGGTTTCTTTATTGAATCTTTTTCAAGTTCTTAAATTGATTATTTCAAGTTGGATATCATTTTTTTCTTCAAATATTACACTTATAAATAAGATTGATACGAACGAAACATTTTAGTGATTTGGTTCTTTCTTTGTGAACATATAATTAATTGAATATTTAAGCCTGTCCCTGAGAATTCTTATTTAAAATTAAAGAAAAAAATGTTGGACACGAATGGGGGAAGGATAGTCAGTAAATCTAACGATATAATCTTAAAGCTAGGTAGAAATTTGTTTTAACGAGATTTGACTAAGTTTAAGGAAAGTAATCTTAAAAAAAAAAAGGAATATATTTCCCAGATTTATTTAAAAAAAATATATCCTACCTCATTTGCGTTAATGAAACATTCGGATCCATCGACTTCAGTGCACTTGCGATTATCCAATTCCAAATAAACGATCACACCTTGGGAAGCGAAATGGAAGGCGCCGTTGCCCCCTGCAACTTCTCCGTACACCATACTTGGGCTATTTCCAGAGGAGCCCGTGGGTTTCCACGGGAAAATCATTTCGTTTCCAAGATTATCTTTACGTACTCGAAGAGTTGTTCGCAGTTGATGACCAACCTAAATAAATAATCAAGAATTAATTAAATAGTTTGAGACAAATAATTCAATCAATCATTCATTAAAATAACTTAATGTTTAAGAAAAGAAATTAGGAAATCTCACCTCTCTAAGAAAAGCGACTAGATTTGCCTTGAATGTTGTAATGTCCATGACAACCACCACAGAGATCATTCCATTGGCGAGAATAGTGGGTTTTTCATCATCACAGTCCAATCCGTCCCAGTTACACTCTTCCGTGTTACATCCAATATCACAATAACCGTTGGCATAGTGTTCAGCACAATATGCATCATAAATAGGACTGAAAAAACATGATTTTTAAAATTTGTTCTTTATAAAATACATTCTAGAATTATTTAGGGGTGTACTTACTTGCAAGGGCTGAGTGAGCGTTCACAGTCGCGGCCATCAAATAGACAACCCGGATTGTTACACACTGGATCACATTTGCCATTCATGAAGAGTTTCCAGCAGTTGACGGGAGCCGTGCAGTTTCTCCAGGGGTTGATGCCGAGAGAGCAGTCGTTGCCATCGAAATCGCATGCGTATGTATTACATTCTTCATCGCAATGCCAATCTCCGCTCTTCTCCTTGCATCGATTCTCCACGCATTTGAGTCGTTGACGCTGAAGCTGGAGTTCCACAGCTGCCGCTGCATCTTGGGCATGCTTGGCCAGAGTTCGACCTAAGCCTCCTCGGAAGTGGGGATCAAACAATTCGCAATTTTTCCCATTCCATTGTGGCGGGCAGAGACAGGAGTAATCACCTGCAAGATCTTTGCAGGTGCCTTCATTTTGACATGGACGCGATGCGCATTCAATACGCACATCGAGTTCACAAAGGCGGCCACCCGTACCCAGCGGACAGTCACATCGGAAACCCCCTAAATCGCTGGTTAACTGACATGAGCCTCCGTTGAGACATGGATTTGATTCACATCCAAGACCTGAATACTCGCAGTTGGATCCGTAGAATCCCTCCGGGCAGATGCACGAGTGGCTGTTCTCACGTGCATTGCACACCCCTCCGTTTTGACAAGGTGACGACTCGCAAAAGTTAATTTTAAGTTCACAAGCCTGGCCCATATACCCGGGTCGACAGTTGCAGCGGTAATCGTTGACCAGTTGGACGCAGTCGAGGGTGCCAGGTTCCACACATGGGTTGGATAAACATTCGTTGATATCGCCCTCACATCGAGGACCAACGAACCCAGCTGGACATCGGCACTCGAACCCTCCGACTTTGTCTTTGCATGTGCCGTTGTTGTGGCATGACCCCTGCACACAGTCATCAACATTGATTTCGCAAATGATTCCGAGAGTGCCTGGCGGACATGAGCATTTAAATTTGTTGACCAAGTCATGGCAGATGCCGCCATGCTGACAGGGATTCGGATGGCAATCGTCGATGTTGAGTTCGCAGTTCTGCCCTTGGAAACCTTCGGTGCACTGACAGGTATAGAAGCCCACATGGTCTCGACATGTCGCTCCATTTTGACACGGCGCAGAATCACACTCGTTGATCTCCTCCTGACAATAGCTGCCCGTATAGCCTTCCGCGCAGTGACACCGATGGCTGTTGCCCACATCTTCGCAGGTGCCATTATGGCAAAGCTCATCTTTAGAGACTGATTTCCTAATTGCAGCATCTGAGCAGGATACCATTTCAACGTCACAAACTTTACCCGTCCAGCCCGGAGAACAGACACATTGATATTTGTTTTCTTTTTGTCTACAGGTGCCCCCGTGAGAGCAAGGATCCTGTTTGCACCAGTCCACGAATTCCTCGCAACGGGTACCTGTGTACCCATAAGGACATCTACAAATATAATCGCCGCCCTTAGTCGATTCTTGACACGTTGCGCCGTTGAGACAAGGATCGGAATCGCAAGCGTTAATCTGATATTGACAATTTGAGCCAGTATACCTAGAGGAAAAAAATTAAGTTAATATTAAAATACATGAAAAACACTCAACAAATCTAGAGACAAAATTTAAATTAGTGTAAGAGAAAGAAGATTGATTTTAAAAATGATAGAAATGTCAAATAATAAAAATTGAACTAATAAAAAAATAATTAAATAATATTTTACAAAAATTTTCCATAATTTTTTTGGAAATAATATATTTTTAATAAATATTATTATTTGAAAGTAATCTCCAAGACGATGTGCTTGGGCAAGAATATCAAAAATACTTATATTTTTGTTGTGAGACAAATGGCTAATCAAAAATTTATTTTTATTTATTTATTTTATATATAGAGTAAATATAATTCAATAAACGGATTAATATAAATCAATGAATACATTAAATAATAAAAATACATTTTATGTACAAGTTCAAATATGATTACTTGAAACATGGTAAAAATTGAATATTAGAATAATAGAATGGGACTCTTACCCGGGTTGACAAATGCAGGTGTAATTGTTGATTCCGTCCACGCATACGCCATCGTGCATACAGCTTGAATCAGTACAATCTTGGTCGTTTGTTTGACAATTGAGTCCACTAAAACCTAGAAGACATGTGCACGTATATGAATCAACATATTGGCGGCATGTGGCTCCATTTTGGCAGGGATTCGATTGGCACTCGTCGATATCTTGCTCGCAATGTTTTCCAGTAAAACCGTCTACGCAGAGACAAGTGTAATCGCCTATTGCGTCCAAACAGGTTCCTCCATTTTGACACGGGACTGTAAAAAAGTGTGAAAAATGTTATTATGAGTTCATAAGTCATAACTTAAAATTACAGAAATATATTGCTGCCTAAAGTAGCAGAATGTTTAAGGAGAAAATGATATCCGCTTAATTAATAATATTATTTTTAAGATTTAATGTTTCGGTGGTTTGAGTCGTTAATTAGCAGAAGAGTTCAAAAACATAGGGATTAGACATTTTTAGTGAAAAAAAAATCTTCTGCATATACATTAACACGTTTCGGGATTTAATTTCCAGAGTCTTATTCAATGCTCGAGAAACCATAAGATTGATCTAGCACTTAAAAACGAAAACTCGGTTAAAAATATATTCTAGCTGATTTTAGCCGAAATTTTCTATTGTTTGTTTGAGACTATAGTATCGAAGACATCATATCTTAAATTTATCACATTAATATTTAAAAGAATTTAGTTACATGAATTTACTTTTTTTTTTTTTTTGAAAGGGTAAAAGTAATACCTATTTATAATTGAAAGATTGAAGATTGTAAAAATTGTAAAAATTCTTATATCAAGGGAAAGGCACAGTCTTTAATTTATCATTTATTAATGTGATGTATATGATTTGAAGAGTTTCGGCTGGGACCTCTTAGATTAGAATTTTTTATGAAATATTCCCATTAAATAATGCAACGTTTAAACTTTTATTCTAGTGTCGTTTTCAAGTTATTACGAAAAAAAGAGAAAGAAATTAATTTAAAAAGTTTTTTTTTTTTTTTGCCGAGAGTAGAAGAGTTGGTGAATCATACAGAGAAACAAAGAGGTTGTCCTCTGCTTGATACAAATAAACATATATATCAAATATAAATATGTATATATATACCGGGTGAGTTTTTTTATCTCGAGACAGTCTTATAACTCAAAAACAATGCATTATATGAAAAAAGTTTCAAATAAAAGTTTATTTATATCAGGGGGAAACTAAACTACGCTATTGTTTGTCGACGTAGAACAAGCTTTCAAGGGAATTTCTAGGTCAAGTTCTGTTTTTTAAATAGAAACCTATGTTTCTGTACATATTCTGAATCTACAAAAAAAAACTGAACAGCTTTTATTAGAACTATTTTTTATAAGACCTCAAATAAACAAAATATTAAACCAATTAGATCTCAAAAAAAATTCTAATAATTATTTTTAACAATCATTCAACCTAATTATCAAATAATAGTGATAAAATAATTAATTATTAAATAAATAATTTAATAATAATTAATAATTTAATCATTTTGCGACACTGTTTTGAGACATTCCAGAGTGTATGAGTGTATCACAAGTCTTCTGGATGAATTTCAGTTCCAATTTCGCTATTTTGACCTTTTTAAGTTTCTTCATAGCCTTTACATTTCTTGTTTTTTTTTTTTTACAACACGATAAAATGAAGCTTGTGAGGGTGTATTCCTATTAGAAAAACGCTCGCCATCCATTTTAATGGCAGCCCCATAACACTTCTTCCACATTCACCATAAATTGAGACCATTTCAATTCTGTCTTCAACAAAAAATGCTCAATTTTATTATGGTAATACAATATAACTATCTACTGGATTGACACGAGAAATAAACCTTTTTAAACTCAAGACTTTCAAATAGTTCAATTGAGTAGAAAATAATCTCTTAAATCTGAGTATAACGAAGTTTTCATATCATTATAAACACTTATTTTCATTGTTGTGACTTTTCGATTTAATAATTATTTATTTAATAATTAATTATTTAATCATTATTATTTGATAATTAAGTTGAATAATTGTTAAAAATAATTATTAGAATTTTTTTTGAGATCTAATTGATTTAATATTTTTTATTATTTGATGTCGTATAAAAAAATAGTTCATATGAAAGTTGTTCAGTTTTTTTTTGTAGATTCAGAATATGTACAGAAACATATAGGTTTCCATTTAAAAAACAGAAGTTGACCTCTAAATACCCATGAAAGCTTGTTCTAGGTCGTCAAACAATAGCGTAGTTTAGTTTCCCCTCTGATATAAATAAACTTTTATTTGAAACTTTTTTTCATATAATGCACTGTTTTTGAGTTATAAGACTGTCTCAAGATAAAAAACTCACCCGGTATATATTTGATATACCATATATGTATGTTTATTTGCATCAAGCAGAGGACAACTTCTTTGTTTCTCTTTGAGAAAGAAATTAGTAAAATGTCTTCCAAAGAATCTAACAATTTCAGAATTTTGAGTTAATATGTTGTATATTGTGGTGTGAATATTCCCCTCAAACCATTGTACGTTTCAGTGAGGTGCCCTTCAAAGGATAAACAGCACAAATATTCACTAAAAGGATGTTTGTTGAGTGGTCTTACAAGAGGCACAATCATCTGTGTTGATGAGGCAGTCTCGACCCTCGTAGCCACGAGCGCAAACGCATTGGTAAGAGCCGTTTGTATTGACACAAGTCGCTCCGTTACGACACGGCTCTGACAAGTGACATTCATCGACATCTTCATCACAAAGGCGACCTTTATAACCGATACCACAGGTGCAAGCGAAATCGAGGAAATTGGCGGAAGGTGTACATCGGGCACCATGGCGACATCTAGAATTAGAAGAAAAAAATATATATGTATTAATTAAAAATGAAACAGAACTTCCTAAAATGAAAATAATATTTATTAATTATCTATGTTAATTATAATGATTTATAAAAAAAAAAAAAAAAAACTATTTAAGTAATTATTCTTATTTTACTTCATTTTTAAGATTTGAAACCGTTTGGAATAAAGTCTAGCAACAACAGTTAGCGCCGTAACTAGGCAGGTGCAACATGTGCACCCGCACAGGGCCCAGAGATCTAGGGGGCCCTAAAACGAAATTGTCAATTGAATTTTCTTTGCTATCAATTGCTTCGTGTGAGAGAAGTTTTAGCAAGTTAAAATTAATTAAAAACTTTTCAAGGTCTACTATTGGACAAGATAGATTACCAATCTTGCCATAATATCTATAGAGTATAACATCGCAAAGGATATTAATTATGAGGATATAATTAATGACTTTGCTCAAATGAAAGCTAGAAGAGTACAATTAAATGAAAATTAAATATTCTTATAATATAAATAATGTAATATATTTTTGTGTACAATAAATTTTTTATATGATATCTATTTGAACTATAATTACTTTTTCCCAAAAAATATAGGGGCCCTAAAAAAATTTTTGCCCTAAGCTAGTTACGGAGCTGACAACAGTTGTCTGATTTTTTAATTAAAAAAAACAAACTACGATGTCTGTAAGATGATGTAAATGAACAAAGTAGCAAAACTAGATATAGATCAATTGTCAGATTAATAAGTCAATCAGTAAAAAAAACTGCCTATCTTATGGCAATTAAATACTATAATAAACTACCAAATAATTTAAAAAATCTATCTTGTAATAAGAAAGCTTTGAAAAAACAATTGATTAAATGGATCAGCCCTTTGTGATTCACCTTGTGATGGGTTTAAATATGATTTTTAATAAGAATTAATGATAGTGAATGGACAGCATATTATTTCGTGTATAGTATTACTTTATTGAATTGAATAATTGAACCTGTTAAAACCAAAGTGGTCTAAGTCATATTAATATC